>CAUYUJ010019652.1:88615-103615 GCA_963575745.1 Prorocentrum cordatum
ATATCGCGCGCGCGCGCCCTGGGCGCGCGCGCGCGCGCGCGCGTTCCGAAAGCTGTGCATTTGCCACAATATAAGAATCGACATGTAACTCCAAAAAACTAAATTGAAACATTCTGCAGCCCTTTAAGGAGGCCGTCGGGCGCGCTGACTGTTCGATTGTGGGCAATACAAAACTCCTTGCGCGCGCGCGCGCCCTGAGCGCGCGCGCGCGCGCTCTGAGGGCTGTGTATTAGCCATAAAACTGTTGACATCTAATTCAAAAAACTAAACTGAACAATTCTGTAGCCCTTTAAGGAGGCCGACGAACGTGCTGGTTTTTCTATTGTGACTAATACAAATCTCATTGCGCGCGCGCGCGTGCGCGCTCTTTGAGAGTTGTGCATTGACCGCAATAGAAAAAAAAACGACAATAAGAACTGAGTTGACGATTTCTGCGGCCTTCTAAGGGGACCGACGGACGCGCTTACTTTTCTAGGGCGGACAATATGGAACTCATCGCGCGCGCGCGCAGTTAACATCGGTTTCGGTGTTGGTGCCTGTTACGGGCAACGCAGACTCCCAGAGCGCGCGCGCTGGAAGTTCTCTACTGACCACAATTGAAAAGTCACCATGCGGACTTGGAAGCTAAAGTGAACCCTTGCGCGCAACGCTGCGCGCGCGCTGGCTTGGAGTTCTGTGTTCTCCACTATCGGAAAGTCGCCGTGTTGGCTTGGAAAGCCAAGTGAACCCTTAACGGTGACCACTTGGATTCTGGGGTTAACATCGCTTTTGGTGTTGGTGTCTGTTACGGGCAACGCAGAACTCCCAGCGCGCGCGCTGGGAGGTCTGCGTTGTCCACAATTGAAAAGTCGCCATGTTGGCCTGGAAACTAAAGTAGACCCTTAACGGTGGCCGATTGGATTCTGAAGTTAACATCGGTTTTGGCGTTGGTGTGTGTTACTGAGAACACAGAACTCCCAGAGCGCGCGCGCGGGCGCCGTGGCGCGCGCTCTTGGAGTTCTGTATTGTCCACAACCGAAAAGTCGCCATGTTGGCCTGGAAACTATAGCGAACCCTTCGCGGTAACCGATTGGACTCTGAAGATATCATGGGTTTTGGTGTTGGTGTCTGTTACGGACAACACAACACTTCTAGAGCGCGCGCGCGCCGTGGCTTGCGCGCGGCGTGGGAGTTCTGTATTGTGCACAGTCGAAAAGTCGCCAGGCAGGCTTACCATTGACGAATACCGGGTGTATTCTGAAGTTAACATCGGTTTTGAAAGTTGGTGTCTGTTGCGGACAACACAGAACTCCCAGAGCGTGCGCGCGTTGGGAGTTCTGCATTGTCCACAATCGAAATGTCAACATGTTGGCTTGTAAATTCAAGTGAACCCTTAATGGTGGCCGATTGGATTCTGAAGTTAACATCGGTTTTGGGTGGCGGTGTCTGGTACGGACAACGCAGAACTCCGAGAGCGCGCGCGCGCGCCTCGGCGCGCGCGCTGGGAGTTCTGTATTGCCCAAAATCGAATAGTCGCCATGTTGGCTGGGAAATTAAAGTGAATCCTTAACGATGCCCGATTGGATTCTGAAGTTAACATCGGTTTTGGGTGGCGGTGTCTGATACGGAGAACGCAGAACTCCCAGAGCGCGCGCGCGCGCCGCGGCGCGCGCGCGCGCGAAAGTGAACACTTAACGGTGGCCGGTTAGACTTTGAAGTTAACGTGGGTTTCGGTGCATGTTGTCTGTTACGGGGCTCTCCCAAAAGTAGATAGGCTTCTCCAAAAGCACACATAGGACCTTCCCCACGCATACAGAGGCCTCCCAAAATTAGATACGACCGGTCAAAAAATAGGTAGCCCCCCCCCCACAAGGTGTTGGCTTTTCTTCATCGGTCTCTCCACAGAGGACCCTTTCAATAATCATATAGATTTCGCGCTTTCCAATGGGGAGGGCGTCGGATCGGGCGCCGAGGCGTTGTCCCTGCAGGGTTTTGGTTTCGATCTCCAAGATGAGGTCGAGGCCGACATGTTCACCAACGCCCAGAGGATGGATCTCGCAGGCAACGCGTTCAACGCGTTCGTGATATACCCGCTGATGTTCGCCATCGCGTGCTGCGCCCCCTTGTCGAAGGCGTACAAGCTGGCGAAGGGCTTCTCGAACTTCTCGCCCGAGGAGCTGCGGGCACAAATACAATGGGCAATCAGGAATCGGAGAATGGAGGCGGAGAGAGAGAGAGAGAGAGAGAGAGAGAGAGAGAGAGAGAGAGAGAGAGAGAGAGAGGGATGAAGGAGGACGTACGGGGAGCGAGGTGAACAAGTGAGAGGAGGAACACGACAAAGGAGAGGAAAACGAGGAGGCATAAGGGCTCTTTCACCCGTTGCACAGGAGCGGGACGAGGGCCAGATGCAGCAGGGCCAGATGCAGCAGGGCCAGATCGTGGCGGCCCAAGGCGGCCGTCCTTCCGGCGTGGCCCCGCCGGGCGGGGGTGACCCAGACGGCGACCGCGGCGGAGACAGTGGCAGTTCCATGCAGAGCGACTCGGAGGACGACGATCCGGACGCTGGCAGCAGTAGCGATGAGGTCCAGATCGTGGATGAGATCAACCGTGGTGAGGAGATGTTCATGGCTCTCGATACCTACATGACTTTGTTCGGGGATTTCGACAAGGCCCGCAACCCAAAGCACAAGAAGGTCACCATCCAGGGCAACCAGGGCATTTTGGTCCCCGTCGACGACAGTACCGAGTTCGAACTTTAGTTACGCCGTGGACTTGAATGAAGTTTCAATTTTGAATACCATTTCGAGCATCTGGCTAGGAGGTATGCGTCTTGTTTTGCCTTTGAGAAAGGCGAGGAAACGGTTGGCGTGACAGTGAAGCAGTCGGAGCTCTCACGAGAATAGGGAATTCCTCCCGCTCCCGCGTCCATCTCCCGCCCTCCCTCTCTTCCTCCTCTTTCTTCCCCTCTCCCTCTCTCTCTCTCTCTCTCTCTCTCTCTCTCTCTCTCTCTCTCTCTCTCTCTCTTTCTTTCTCTCTCTCTCTCTCTCTCTCTCTCTTTATCTCTCTCTCTCTCTCTCTCCCTCCCTCCCTCCCTCCCTCCCTCCCTCCCTCTTCCCTCCCTCCCTCCCTCCCTCCCTCCCTCCCGCCCCTTCTCTCATTCTCTCGCCCGCTCCATCGCATAATTTGTAAGAGCACGCTCACACCTCACAAAATATCAAAGTCGTTATCTGTGTGATGCAGTGTCTTATGTACTACTATATCCGCTCTCTCTTTTTCTACAGCTGTCACGAGGGTCAGGGGCGCCCTTGGTTTCCGAGGGGTGCCCTCCCGTTCTTCGCCGCGCGGCCGCCTATTCCGGAGTGCGGCCCTCAGGATCTTCACCTCCATGGGGCATTCGGTTTTGGGCGAAGGGGCTCGCGTTCTCGATCCGCGCTCTTGTGGCCATGTTTCCATTGTGCGTATCGTGACGTCCGCTCCGCGCCCTGGCCCATGACGCCCCAATGCACTTGCTCTCCTTGGCAGGGGCATGCTAGGACCTTGCGGGACGCGCGAGTAACGTACCATCAACAGTGCTGGACGCAGGCATTCTGGCTCAAGCTTTCGGTGGATGAAGCGCTGGCGTAGTGGCGTACTCGGACCAGTATACAAGTCGCACTCAGGCATGACCCCGAAGTTGGCTGCAGCACCACCGGCACCAGCACCAGCACCAGCAGCGCCGCAACCGAGAATGCCACCGTACCCCAAGTTCGTGCGGAAGTGCAGGAAGCCCGTGCTGAAACGCAAGATGAAGAAGATGATGCGGACCATCTATGTGGCCAAGATCAAGGATCGCCTCCAGCAGCGTCAGATCGAGAACTTGCGCAAGCAGCTCAGGAAGGCGAGAGACTTCATCGACGCTGCTCTCAACAAGGACCTGGCTCAGCATTTGCTCAACGCCCGGGAGATCGCGGACGCCCGCAATCTGGCATCACCCGAGTCGTCGTCTTCCGAGGGCGAGGGCGAGGGAGAGTGATGCCGCTGTGCGGCGCGACGCTCCCTGTAGGCTACAGCAGGGATGATTGCAAAGGCTCCCCTCGGATGATTGTAAAGGCATCTCTGCTGCCGTTGCCTCAGACTCTCGGTTGTAAAAGCCTCGCTGCTGCAGTTGGCTAAGACGAAGAGTCGACAGACGCCTCAATTCGCCCCTGCCGAAGGCAGCTTGAAAGAGAAGGGATCGCCTCCGCCCCTCTCGTCCACGCTCTCAGTCCCGCTCGTACTCTTCTCAATCCACGCTCTCATTCCCCCTTGCACCCCTCTCAACCAACGTTCTGAGTCCATGTCAGAGGAAGATAACTGAGCTGAGATGACCGCCTGAGGTGAAACGGATGAGGGGGAGGTACATATGGGGGCTCGGGGGCCTAGGGCCCAGGCAGGAAGCTTTTCCCTCATTGGGGTCGGGCAGGGTTGCTGGCGGTGAAGAGCCCAACCTAAAGTTGTTTCCCAATTGCTGGCAATGGGGGTTGCGCAGGGTTTCGATCAGCGAAGAGCCCGACCTTCGCCAATGCGCCGTTTTGGGTGTTTTTGTATTGCTCTTGGGGCCGTCTCGAGGCCTCTGGGGTCGCGCGGGGTTGCGATCGGCGAAGAGCCCAGCCTGGAACCCAGGCACCGTCGTTCAGAGCCGCTTTGGCCGCCAGCAGCAACTCGCGGCATAGTTGTTTGGTTGTGTCAAGCATATATATGTATATATATATAGCTGAAATCAAAATATCGCGGCTCGTACATTGAGTATCTTCGCATTCGAGTTAGGGTTACAGCGTTGCATCGGGGTATCTGCGTTTCTGCCCCAAGGCGCCGAGAGCGTCAAGGTGCCTCGGCCCGGGCGCCCAGGCGCCCCCCGGCCCGCGGGGCCCGCCGATGCCTGAAACGGCCTCGAAGAAGAGGCAGCGAGACACCGAGGCCCCCGAAGGAGATGTCCGCAAGAGGAAGCGCCTCAGTCGAGGTGCTCCAGATCAAGATGGAGATAGCTGCAGCGATAAGGGGAAGAAGCGGTCCCGCGAGGAAGGGCCCGACGTCGAGGGCGGCAAGAAGCTCAAGACGGACGGCTCCGGCGTCGACGGGCAGAGTGAGTTTGGCGACAACGGCTCGGAGGACCCTGGGACCATCTAACATTCAAAGAGGGGGGGCAGGGGCAGGGTGATTATTTATGCAGCATCTCTAGCACTGATGCTGAACATCGGTCTCGCGATTTCCAGGGATGGGGGGAGGCGTCCAGAGCCATCTGTCTGAGCGTTTTGCTGCCCAGGGCGTTGCCCAGGATCCCTGCGCCGCTGGCGACCCCCCTGCGCAGAGGCCGATGTTCGCTCGGAAGTGTTATTATTGTCGGAGCCGTTTTCTGGGGTATTTTCCCTGGTGTGAGAAATGCTGGAATGGCATGCGCGACCCCGTGGATAGCGACGATGATGGCCGCGCCGGCGACAACCATGTCGAATCACTTCCGGAGGGAGGTGTTTCTAGGCCCTCGCCTGGCAATGACAATTCTTCATGCTTCGCGCGCCCCTGCCAGCCCATCCAAATGCTGTCGCCAGGCGAGTTGACCCGATCAGGGACGTGAAGCAACATCTGGCCCAGCAGTGATCCACGTCCGCCGTTGAGGAGGAGCAGCCGGAGTGGAGAGAAGAGAGTACATAAGGAAAGTGAGGGGAGGAAAAGCAAAAGGGAGGAAGGCGGGCAAGAGGATGAGGAGACGTGCTGTGGTGCTATGTTGTCGAGACTGCTTGCTTGCGCGCTCTGCTACCTCTGTGCAAGCGTGCGCTGGGGGGCCATGCCTGAGTGATTTGCCTTTGCATCCTGGAGGGGCCCCCCCTCCCCGAAGGGGAAGAACTTCTTCCGTTCTGAAGGGGGGTTAGCAGGAGGAGCTCCCTAGACCACTCGCGCCCTCCTAAAGGGCTGGTGGGATTCCCTTGGGTCGCAGCCTTCGCAACCCCTCGCCGTGGTCATTGAAGAGTCCCCCGAGCACCCGTGATCATCAGCTCTGTTGCGCCCAGGGCAAGAAGTGCAACATGCTGTGCGGTGCGATTCACGGCGTGACGCGTGATCCTGTTGATGAGTCGCGCCCGAGTATACGTTGGCAGATGGATCCAGCAGATTTCACAGTCAGCTCTCCTGAGGGCGGGAGCTGCTATTATTGCGAGTCCACGTGGAGAAGCAAGATTGCCCACTTGCAAGAAGTCAGAGACAAGGGAAAATGGATCGAGGAGACCATCTCTAAAGACAACGACAAGCTCAAGGATACCCTCAAGCTGCGCGACGGCGTCATCGAGAAGCAGAAGGCTAAGCATCAGAAGAAAGGCAGTCGCCGCGAAGGCGGAGTCAAATCCGTCGCTGTGCGCCAGCAGACCTTCGATGAGACGAAGCTGATCAAGCCGGAAGACGAGTTCTGGCCGCTGGACCGCTACAAGGCGAAGTTTGGCGATCCCAATTCTCAAAGGAACAAGAAGCTTGGCCACGTGAAGACTGTTGTCGAGGGCATTGCCGGCGTCTGCGTCCCCACGGACGACGGGACGGGCCCGTGGAAATTGCAGCGAGCTCTAGGCAGGAGGAACGAGCTAGACAGGGAAGAGGACGTCGGCAGCGACGGTGGCGACGAGTCCGAGGCGGAGGGGAAATACCTCGACATGCGGAAGAAAGATACTGAGCAGCATCGTGCCATCGCTCAAGGGGCCTTGTCAAGCATCCTCAAAGAGTGCGTGATGACCGAGGAAGAAGCTAAAAAGGAAGAGGAGAAGCTGAAAAAAGCAAAAGCTCAGAAGAGGAGGAGGGCCAAACAGGGGAAGTCCGCCGCAAAGAAGAAGCTGGCCAGGTCATTCGCGAGGTTGTACGATTCCGATGACGACCAGGACCTATCGAGCGACGGTGGCAAGCCAGGGCCATCCAGAGCCCCGATCAAGCGCCCGCAGAAGTCGACGCAGGGGACGTCAAACGCGTCACCCGGGTCCAGTCAGAAGAAGCAGGGTTCGTCGCGGGTTGACGGCGACCAGGGCAACGTGGACGGCGGCGACAAGGGCGAGCAGGGCGACCAGGAACGGGGCCGCGGAAACCCGGGCAAAGACTACATGGCTTTGACCGAGGAGTTGTGGGACGAGTTCTCCAAGGATGACGAGAGTGGCGCCAGCTGTTTTTTTTATCCCCTTTCTTTTTTTTTTTTTTTTTTTTTTTTTTTTTTTTTTTTTTTTTTTTTTTTTTTTTTTTTTTTTTTTCTTTTCCTTTTTTTTTTTTTTTTTTTTTTTTTTTTTTTTTTTTTTTATTTTTTTTTTGTTTTTGCTTTTTTTTTTTTTTTTTTTTTTTTTCTTTTTTTTTTTTTTTTTTTTTTTGTATTGTTTTTTCTTTTCTTTTTTTTTCTTTTTTGTTTTTTTTTTTTTTTTTTTTTCTTTTCTTTATTTTTTTTTTTTTTTGTTTTTTTTTTTTTTTTTTATTTTTCTTTTCATTATTTTTTTTTTTTTTTTTTTTTTATTTTTTGTTTTTTTTTTTTTTTTTGTGTTATTCTCTTTTTTTTTTCTTTTTTTTTTTTTTTTTTTTTTTTTTCTTGTTTTTTTATTTTTTTTTTTTTTCTTTTTTTTTTTTTTTTTTATTTTTTTTTTTTTCGTTTTTTTTTTTTTTTTTTTTTTTCTTTTTTTTTTTTTTTTTTTTTTTATTTTTTTTGTTTTTGTTCGTTTTATTTTTTCATTTTGTTTTTCTTTTTTTTTTTTTTTGTTTTGCTTTTTTTTTATTTTTTATTTTTTTTTTTTTTCTTTTATTTTCTTTTTTTTCTTTTTTATTTTTGTCTTGTTTTTTTCGCTTTTTTTTTTTTTTATTATTTTTTCTGTTTTTTTTTTTTTTTTTTTTTTTTTATTAATTTTATTTTTTTTTTTTTTTTTTTTTTTTTCGTTTTTTTTTTTTTTTTTTTTTTTTTTTCTGTTTTTGCTTTTATTTTTTTTTTTTCTCCGCCAAGAACAACGTCGCGCATAAGAGGCTAGTGGTCCGTTGGAAAGGGGTTATTCAGAACAAGGAGGTCACGGAGAAGGACGAGTCCAAGAAGCTTGCCATGCGGCGCGCCGTCAAGAAGCTACAGCTGGTCGAGATGAGTATGAACATGCACTCGAAGCAAAGGTCTCGGGGCTCTGACGAGCTGCTGGCGTTGAAAACTTTCGAGAACTCTTTCCAGTCGCTCCTGAGCTTCGCTAGCGCTGACCCCCCGCAGGAGTTCCAGTGTAGGTTCATATGCGGGCTACGCTTGCAGCTGAAGGCTTGGTCCTCCCTTCATTCCTCCAGGGGGATGGCAATCTCTGCGTCAATCATTTCCTGCGTTTACTAGTAGATGCATGGCGCTGGGGTGCCACTCGGGGCCACTCGGGGTCGGTCTAATCCCACCGGCCGTCTGGGCGTAGGTGGTCTAGGGCGTTTCCTCTCATCATCCCTCTCCCCGCCCCCTCGTCCATCCATCCAGCCTCCTTCTCCTCCTCCCTCCTTCGCGCGGTTCGGAGATCCCCTTCTTTGCTCCCGCATTTCTGGACCACCTCAACGGGCCTGGGCGTCGTTCCTGGACGGGCTGGCGGGGATGCGCGAAGCGTCAAGAATTGGCATCGTCACAACGAGGGCGGGTAAATGGTCGATCCACCTCGGTCGATCTCCGCTTTTAGAGGTCTCAACAGGTCTCTGGAGGTCTCTGGAGGCCCAGTTCCCTGCCAGGCGCCAGCCTCGGCGACGACGCCGACGACGAGGTCGACGAGTACGAGGCCATCGACGACGACGACGACGACGACCGCCACGACGACGTGGGCGACGATGCCGATGATGACGGCGCTGATGAGGGCGACGCCGACGACGACGAAGGGGACGACGACGACGACGACGACGACGACGCTGACGACGAGATAAGGGAGGGAGAGGATGGGAGGGGGCAGGGGGCTGAGTGCAGGAGGAGGAGGGAGCCCCACCCCGGCTTCACATCAATCCCCTCTCGTTCTCTTCCTTGGCCTTCGTCGCCAGGCCGCGCAGCCGTACTCCGAGCACGCTTTAGCGGCGGACGATTTGAGGCTCGATGTCATCCAGTCTTTCTTCATTTTCGACGCGCCCGAGGCCGGGGAACAACAATGGAAGTTCGTGTGTCAATTCGTGACGAGTCTTCTCACTACAAAAGAGAAGCCGATCGACAAAGTGAAGGCCGCGCTCGCGAAGCTGGTCTGCGGCATACTCTCCGCCGAGAAGGCGACGCCGGGGTCGTTCACCAAGGTCTTGCTCGATAATCTCTCCAAGTTTGAGGCTCTGATCGATCTCCAGCCCCCCAGCCTCAATCAGGAGGTGCGTGGCGCGCTGACCAAGAGCCTCGAGGCCACGAACGTCGAGGGGACCCTGGCGCACATGTTGAATCAGTTTCCCGCTCAGGGCAAGCCGCTCCTGGACGCGGCGAAAGAGAGGAGAAACCATAATAATGAGTTGTTCACCTGGAGGGCAAAGCTTGACGACGTGCTCAAGGGACTGCATCAGCTTCCGCATGATCACCTCGCCGTAATCGACCAGGTCAAGGATTTGACTGCGACGCTCAACGGGGCCCAACCACCTACTGGTGACTACTGGAAGTACTTGCCTGATGACGATAGAAAGCAGTGGGTGGATGCCAAGCGACATGGAGTAGCGGCTGTGCTCTCAATCGGCGTCGACTGCTTCCTTCGCGTGCTGAGCGACTGGTTCAACCGCGCTGAGACCGACGTGGACAAGGTCATGTCTGACTTGGCACATGCCTTCAAGGACAGGGGGTAAACGTTGCACGCAACTGGGGGGAGGGATAGAGGAACAGAATGAGGGCGGCCGATGAGAGCGACGCTGTGGTGCCGATCTCACCCGCCCTCATCCTTTTTCCCCCTCTGGTTTTTCTGCCTTTGCCTTGGCTCCAGGAGTTTAAGTCAGCTATAGCGGTCAAGTGCGGCAACATCGAGGACGAGGAGCTGGGGGACAGTTCAGCGGCAGCTTCATTCGTGCACGAGTGGTGTGAAAGTTGGGCCAAGGGCGCTTTCAAGATTCTCCTCGACGAGAAGCCACCGGACGCCAGTGAGCATGCGGACCTCTTCCAAGGCTTATCTTCATTGTGTGCTAAGGCGCCCGCGCTTGGCAAATACTGTGCGGGGGCGGCCGTGGGCTTGCACGATTGGTTTACGGACTGGGTTGCGAAAGATCTCAGTGGGCGTCTATCCCAATATTTGATGGACTCGCACCAGAAGCCGTTCAGCGTGCTCGTGGCGACCTTCGAGAAGGCAAGGGCGACGATCGATTCCCTGGACAAGTGCAAGGACTTCGACAACGCTGAGAAGCGCAAGGGCGCAATCAAGTCCATCTCCACCTACATGAAAGAGTCAGAGGCGGTGAAAGGAGCAATCGGGCAACTGGAGACCCTAGCAGTTGGAGGCGCGCAGAGCTCCCGCGTGCAGTTCTTGTGCAGGTACCACCGGTGCGTGCTTGGTCTCGGCGACATTGTCGACCAGTGCAAGGGCGGCTCCGCGGTTGTCGCCAGCGAGTTCACCGACGACTTCGCCACTTCGGCCATGCATCTCTTCGGCTCCCTCGAGACCTTTCGCTCTTGGTTTTCAGCCGCAGCCGATCAGGCCAAGCAGGCGTCGGAGGGATGGGACTTCGACATCTGCTCTGTCGCGCCGGCCTTGGATAGGGTTCGCACGGGCCGTCAATGCTTCAGGCCCGTTAGATTCGTTTGTAAGTTTGCGCCCAAACGTCCGAGCCAAAACAGGATGGAGAGAGGGAGGGGGACCGCGAGGCAAGGACAGCATTAACTTTGGGCACAAACTTTCCGACGAATCTAACGGGCGCGACGCGCGGGCACAAACTTTCAAACGGACCTCTGTCCCTCTCTCCTGCCCTCCCTCTGTCCCTCTCCCTCTCTCCCTCTGTCCCTCTCCTTCCCTCCGTCCTCACCTCCTCTCTCCCTCTCTCTTTCTCTCTCATTCGTCCGACGGTCGAATAGAATCGGGGAAGGGGGGTCCACGGTGCCAGAGCTCGTCATCCGACCCTCGGTCGAATAGAATCAGAAGCTTTGGGTCCACGGTGCCAGGGCGTTTCACTCGACCGACGGTCGAATAGAATCAGGGGGGATCCACGGTGCCAGAGCTTGTCCAGCATGGTATCCTGCCCCATCTTCTGTCGGGGGTGATTCGTGGCATTCGGGGCCTACAGGTTCTGAGCAAGTGGTGGAAGGGCTTCGCCGACAACGTTGACAGGATGTGCCAGCGTTTGTCGAAGGATATCCTCTCTGCTGCGCCCCCGCGGAGCCTCTTGGATGACCCGAAGATTGTTTCTGACGAGGGCTTGCAGAAGACCTTGCGCGATAGCTCGGGCACCATGCCACTTCCGCATCCCCCGCCGGAGGGTCCGAGGGTCCTCGGAAGTTGCGGGCCCTGGGTTCGCGAGCCCGGGGGGCCTGAGACGGCCCGGGACCGTGGTGCCTCAGGTTTCGGACACTGCAGCACTGACGTGTTATTAACATTGTTCACGCAATAACCAACCAATTTGCACGGTTGCATGGCCAATGCGCCTCGGCCCTCCCATGCCGCAAACAAAAACAAACGTTCAGGCGTAAGGTCGGCAACAAGCGGAAAGGAGAACAACTCCTGGTCATGCAATAAGAATGACAGTACATTGCGCCATAACCTTCCCCGCGGCGCGGGGCCCAGTGGAGATGACCGCCATCGTGAAGGACAAGGGCTTCGTCGTGCAGGCCACTTCCGTCTTGGGCGCGTACAGCAAGATGGAGAGCGCGCTCGCCGGCCAGCAGAAGTCAGGTTGCGCGGGGGCGGGGGGAAGTTGAATCGACCACGCCTCCTCTTTCCCTCTCCGTGGAACGGACCCCCCCCCTTGCTGCCGACCCCCGCGGCGAAGCAGTTGCTTTAGCCTACCGTGGGAGGACGACCGCGCCCACCGGCTGCCGCGGGGGGGCGGCGGCCGCGGGGGTTCCGTTCCACGGAAAGATGATGATGATGATGATGATGAGGAGGAGGAGGAGGAGGAGGAGGAGGAGGAGGAAGAGGGAATATATATATATATATATATATATGTATATACATGCGACGAACGAGGGGCGACGACGAACACCGACGACGGCGGAACGGCTCGGAGCTCCCATTGAGGGCTTGGTCGTCCTCCCACGGTAGGTTAAAGCAACTGCCTGCGGTGGGGGGGGCGGCTGCCAGGGGGGATCCGTTCCGCGGAGAGGCGGGGAGGGGGAGGAGGAGGAGGATGGGGGAGGGGGAGGAGGAGGGGGGGGAGGAGGAGGAGGAACACATAGAAATACGACGGACGAGGGACGACGACGACGAAGACCGACGACGACGAAATGGCTCGGAGCTCCCATCGTTGCTTTAGCCTACTGTGGGGGGACTCGACCACGCCCACCATGGGAGATCCGAGCTGTTTCGTCGTCGTCGGTCTTCGTCGTCGTCCCTCGTCCGTCGTCCACCCCAGCCCTTGGCGGTCCCCTCCGTTTTGGGTAGGTCGCAGTCTCTTGGCGCAATCCCGGCGTCGCGGCCGCCTGGCCGTGGCGGTCAGCTGGACCGTCGACGAGATTGCGAACTTCAAGCCCGAGAAGCCCGATGACCTCAAGATCCACGCGGGCAAGATCAGGGTGGCCCTGTCCAAGAAGAACATCGGCTGCAAGGACCGAGGAGGGGGGCGGGGGAGGATGGGGGAAGAGAAACCGATTACGAAACGAGGCGATGTCGCCCGGGTAAGGGTTGCCGCGGGGCCCCCTGCATTCACCAGAATGCAGGGCCACCCTTGCCCGAACGACGACGACGACGGACGACGGCGGCTCATGACGACCCAATAGGCGCCCAAGATCGCTCCAAGTGCGCGGGGCGCGGGGTCGCGACGACGGACGACGACGACGACGACGACGACGGACGACGACGGCTGCTTGCATGATTACGCGGGGCCCCTGTAGTTGTACGAAAATCCGCGCAATTGGAGGCCATCCTGGACGTCTTGGACGCATCTTGGGCCATCATGGCGGCCCGGGTGGCCTTCTTGGGCCGTCATGGGAGCCTGGGAGAGCCCCCAGGGAGACGCCCATGGCCGCTCAGGACCCCTTGGGAGTAGGGCCCCTAGGAGACAACAGAAACTCTGCCATGCAACCCTCGGAATTCGTCCACGCCGATCCTCCTTTCTCATGCTCGTTCTGATCCGTGCACATTCAGTCAGGGGGCACGGGGGATCAGGGACAGCAGGGGAATGAGGATACGGGCCAACCGAGGGATGCACCTTGGGGGGGGTCACCGGACACGCGCGCCGCCGAGGACGGCATCCCGCTGCCCGCCATCGTCCAGAAGGTGCTGGACAAGATGGGCCAGTAGCCTACGACAGCACCTTCGCCAGCGCCGGCAACGCCAGCGCCTACACCAGCACCTACGCCAGCACCGGCAACGCCTGCGCCTACACCGGCACCTACGCCAGCACTGGCAACGCCAGCGCCTACACCAGCACCTACGCCAGCGGCTACACCAGCACCGACGCCAGCGTCGGCGCGTGCGAGCTCGGGGGCGAGCTCTGATTTTGGCTCCGAGAACCGAGGGAGGCGCGGCTCGGCGCGCATCGCATGAGGTGAGGTGGAAAGAAGTCTCGCCATCATTGCCGTTGTCTTGCCATGTGTCTCGTGGTATGTCGTGCCCGCCCGTCGTTGAAAGTAGGATTCCCATATCCCAATATACTTCAAGCGCCTTCCTACTTCACGAATCGATGTTCGTTGATGTCGTTTGATGTTTTTCGGGCGGGCCTGGGCCCAATCTGCTTCGGCCGTCTTCCTACTTCATGCTTCTACCTATTATTCTTCCGACTGGCGCGCGTGTATATAGTAAACATGTTTAGGGGTAGCGAAGAGTGTCGAGAGGAGGAATCATGGCGGGAGTGGGGTCCAGCGATGGGCGGAACTCCTCCCTCTCCTCCCCCTCCTCCTCCTCCTCCTCCGTCGTGCTTTTCGGTGCTGCGTGACGCTCGAGATGATAACATAGTTGCGTGTTCCACGCCCGTGTGACTGCGAATAAACCGTGGAGAAACCGCGTGCTCTTTACAAGGGGATCCACGGCTTCAACGGCGCCATTTGTGGAAGTTACCATGGGCCTTGAAGCCGCAGGTCCCCTTGTAAAAAACACACCTATGATTCTGTATTTGTTGGAATAGTTGGTTGGTCGTCCTATACTTCGCCGTGTGGGGCCTGCCAGGTCTTGGGTGCCTCGGAGAGCTTCTTGGGGCTTCTTGGGGGTCTATTGGGGGCCTCTTTGGAGGCCTCTGGGGCCCTGTTGGGGCCTCCTGGGGCCTCCTGGGCGCCTCTCGGGGACTCCCCTCATCAGGGATTTTTTTCGTGGGGGGAGGAGAGGCCCCCAGTTCTTTGACCCCCCAAGGAATTTTTCAGCATAGCCGCGGTGGATCGCGCTCCTTCGGTTGTCTTAAGGCAATCTTGGCAGCCTCTTGAGCCGTCTTCGGGCATTTTGGAGTGTTTTGGTGTCATCTTGGCTGTCTTGGAAGCCATCTTGGGCGCCATCTTGGCCGTCTCGAGGCCAAACACACCACCATAAAATAATTTCGAGGGGGGCGATATCAGAAGGGGTGCTTGCGATGGGGGGCCGCCCTAGAAAACTGTAGATAACCTCCGAAACAACCGACGAGCATTCTAACATGCCCACTCCGTGCAGGCACGGCGCGGGATTTCTTAGCCTGGCACCTGCAGTGACGTCCGCTCCCAGGTTGGCGGCAGAGGGCGAACTGTGATCCTCCTCGGGACTTGCGCACTGGCCGAGCTTGGCGGTGAGCTTAGCTTGGATTCGGAGGAGAAAATGGTACCGATGACGCTACCCTTCCCTCGATTTCCTCTTTTTAGGCCTCTTTGGAAGCCTCGTCGCCACCGTTGGGTTCGCTTCGAAATCATGGTCAGAAAGCACCCCAGGCGAGGTCTGGGGAGCACCGGTACCTGTATTTTTTGGTCTCCGAATGTTTACCATCAGCAATGTTGCG
>CAUYUJ010019652.1:106115-146115 GCA_963575745.1 Prorocentrum cordatum
ATGATGATGAAGATGATGATGATGATGATGCTGATTACGATGATGCTGATGCTGCTGCGTATGATGATGGTGCTGATGGTGATGCTGACGGTGATGATGATGAAGAAGGCTGATAAGGATGAGGATGAGGATGAGGATGATGCTGATGATGCTGATGATGATGCTGATGATGCTGCTATTGATGCTGATGCTGATGCTGGTGCTGATGCTGCTGCTGCTGCTTCTGATGATGATGATGAAGATGATGATGATGCTGATGATGATGATGATGATGATGATGATGATGATGATGATGATGATGATGATGATGATGATGATAATGATGATGCTGATGCTAATGATGATGAGGAGGAGGATCGGATAGGGATAGGATATGATATAAACCAGACGATGTCTGTCCCAAATAGCTTCACGCCGCACCCTGAGCTTGAGAGAAATGATAACAGCAGGAGCTGGAGCAAAAGCACGACCACCTTACTGTACGCTCATCTTTCGTGAAAGCAGCGCCGGCATCGAAGCAGCTTTCGCCGCATCCGGTTCGGGCACCCGACGTGTTGCGGCGCATCCGCTCGACAGACATCTGGAGAGACACGTGCGCGCACACATGCGAGTAATCCGGGCGCCCCGCCGTTAGCCATGGTCTTGCCACTTGGGTCCTCTTGGCGCGCGAACGCTTGGAGTCCTCTCACCTTCTGGGGGGTCTCTGCCCGCCTGCCGCCTCTCTCTCGCTCCCCCCTTCTCCTGCCTCGGGCGCGCTCGCCGGCTCATGGGCTTCCCCCCAGAGGCGCGAGCGTCTCCAGCCTCGACCAGGACACGCGGGGCGTGCTGCGCATGATGCACACGGCTGACAAGGACCTCCTTGGCCGCGCCTGATTTGGCGAGACCTCGGCTGATCTCGGAAGTATCCCGAGGGTTTCCCCGCTTGTTCCCGCATGCCTCAGTTTCTTTTCGTGGTTCCAGGGTGTCCTTTCGGCGCCTTGGCTGAACCCTGCTCGAAGACTCTGTCAGGTCGGGGCGCAGGACGTTTTCTGAGGCCGAGTTCCGCGGAACCTCAAAAAGTGCTTCCCTCTCCTTAGGAGCGGCCACTTTTGGCCAGAGCCTCTTTGTGCCGGCCACTGGCCGAGTGGAGGGGGGGGGGGCTCCCGTCGCACTTCCCCTGCGCCCTCTGACGCGACGAGTGCGCGCCCAGTGCGCCCTTGAACGAGCTCCCGTGGACGGTAGGGGCCCTGAGCACACTCAGGCCGCAGCCGCAGCAGCAGCGCCCCTCGGCCCGGCGTCTGTGCACTGAGCTCTACGAGCGTCGATCTCAGGCCTTTCGGCGAGATCTTGGTGGCGAGCGAGGGGGGGAAATGAAGAGGAGAAGGCCTTCTCAGAAGGCGGCGGGACTTCTCAGGAGCCTTCGCGCCTTCTGAGAAGTTTTCCAT
The DNA here is from genome assembly GCA_963575745.1 of Prorocentrum cordatum. Lineage (NCBI taxonomy): Eukaryota > Dinophyceae > Prorocentrales > Prorocentraceae > Prorocentrum > Prorocentrum cordatum. The sequence continues at coordinate 107,540 of CAUYUJ010019652.1, forward strand.
GTCTTCGGGGAAGGCTTAGAAAGCCTCTCAGGAGGCCAGGAGATCTCCGAGCCTTCTGAGAAGGCCCGCCCCTTCTCGTTTGCCCCCAGGCTCGACGCCGACTGGACGCTGACCTCGACGATATCATCGACGACCTCCAGAAGGAAGCAGCGCAAGCGCATACGCCGACGGTCGCGGCAGCAGCCTCGCCGCCGAAGATCGGCTCGCCCCATTGCAGGCCCTCCGCAGGTTTGTGAGGCGTGCGAGCTCCTCTGGAAGCGACAGGGCGACCAGGCGGGGGCGGGGGCGCCTGGCGCTTCGACGCTCTTCAAGGCGTGGCCCCCTGGACTGATGGGCCTGTCTTCCACCACCACCACCATAAGTTGGAGGGGGAGGGGGGAGGAGGGGGAGGAGGAGGAGGAGGAGGATAGGAGTATGAGAGAGAGGAGGAGGAGGAGGACCCTCTCCCCCTCCAACTTATGGTGGTGGTGGTGGAAAGCATACCCATCATGGACCTCTCGACCCCGTCCCCAAGGCCAGGCCTCTCTCATCGAGGATGAAAGAGCCCCTAACCCTGGTGAAGGGAGTGAAGACGCGGCCTGACTGAGGGCCCCGTGCTTGCAGCAGAGATCGCAGATCTGGGCGGTATGGTTCGACACATTTGTGGACAAACAACAACCAGGATCCCTGATGTTTCTGACCCTCCTAACTTAGGCCGCCTCCCAAAGGGTTAGGGGTCCTCTCACCGTCAACCATGATAGTAAGGATGGGGTAACTTTCCAAGACTACCCTTGCCTCCTTGCCCCTTCGGTATTCGGCATCCTTCGGCATTATGCTGCGCTCCGCACGGAAAACGTCACATGGCGTTGCAACGCCCCTGCATCCTTACCGCGCATCCTTACTATCCTGGTCGAGGGTATCCCTGATGTTTCTGACTCTCCTAACTCAGGTCGCCTCCCAAAGGGTTGGGGTTCCTCTTATGTCTAATTCTTCTCTGCCCGATTTGCCTCGTCACGGCCGGGATGCGCAAGTCTAGCTTTCAGAGGCCCCGCACTGCCGACCGTCTGGCCGCCTCGATTCTTTTTGTCCGAGGCGCTCGATGTCTGGACGGTGTGCCCACGTCAGGGCCTCCCAGATGGGGTCGGAGCAGGGGGGCTTGGAGGATCGCGCCGCATCGCCGAGGCATCGCCGATGCATCGGCGATGCGGCTCGATGTGGAGCCCGATTTTCTCGACGCCGACGTCGCCGATGCATCGGCGATGTGGTGCAATCCTCCCACCCCACCTGCTTGGGCCCCATCTAGGAGGCCTCTAGCCAGGACGGGTGAATTCGTTCCAGAGCGCTTCGGATCTTTTTCAGAGCGTGCGGCAAGCTCTGGGAAGCCCGCGGCGCCCGCGGCATGCTGCAGAACCGCCTGATCTCAGAGATCCCCGATTTATCCCTGTCCAACGAGGGTCGACATCGCGGAGAGGCCTCTCTCGTGCCGTCATGCTGCCCCGCGCAGCGCGCGCGGGGCTCGCTCTCGCCAGTGTCGGCGCGGCGCCGCCGGCGCCGCGCCGGCCCGGGCGTCGCCCTGGGAGCCGTCTGCGTTGGCCCTCGGCGGCCCTCGGCGGCCTCCCGCGGCCTTCAGTCAGTACGATCGAAAAGGGTACGGCGCGACATCCGTCGGCATCCCCTGCCCATCCTGCACGTCACCGCCCACCAAACCACCCCAACCCAACCCGAAGGCCTCAATTTGCCCTCCATTTCGGGTGGGGGGGTCGGAGAACAATGAAAAAACACATATGGAACCCGTACCCCCCCTACCCGAAATTGCGGTCTTCGGGTTGGGTTGGGGTGGTCTGGTAGGTAGTCAGCACGGAACTCGCTGTCGGTGCCGCCGCGGGCGCCGCGCATGCGAGGCTTTCGACAGGAGGCCGCCTGCCCAGCAGCGGCCTTGGAAACCATCTGCTGGGCATCGTACCCATTTTTTTCCCGTGTCCATCTCTCGGCGTCACCCCAACATACTTCTACTATTGGTGCGTCGCCCCCCCGGGGGCGATGCGCGCACCGAGAAATCTCGTAGTGTGCGTCGTGGCGGGCGCATTCTGGCCACACCGCTCGGGAAACGACATGCTACGAGATGGGCATACTACATGTTTGGGTCGGACGCGCGCCTCGAAGGAAAACATATCGTACTAGTATGTCTCTGTGCATCCCGATTTCGGGCGTCCAAATCCAGCGGCCTCCAGCGGCCTTTCACCGAGGACTCTCCGTGAGAAGGTGCCCAGAGAGTCGCGGGGTGTCGTCCCGGTGCCCGCACCCCTGCGCCTCTCGGGCAGCTGCGGTGGGTGCGGGCCGCGTCGGCGTCGGCCGCGGGCAAGCGGCAACGGTCTCGCCGGCCTCCCTCCCTCACGCCTGGCAGCCCTGGGGGAACACTGAGCACACCTCAGGAGGGAACAAAAACGCACACAGACACAATTTATCGTCGATTCCCCAGAAAAAGCATGGGAACACATGGGAAGTGGGGGGGGGAAGACGAAAATCCGGGAACTGTGCGGAAATGTATGGGGAATCCTGTTATTTGTGTCTATTGCGAAGGCCTTACGGCCGGTGCCGCCGACCCTGAATGGCGACGACGACGACGACGACGACGACGACGACGACGACGAGCGCTCTTGGGGGCCTCTTGGGGGTAGTTTGTGGGCCTCTTGGGAAGCTCTTAGGGGTCGCTTGGAAGCCTCGTGGGGGCCTCGGGGGGCTGTTATTTGTGTCTACTTACTTGTGTGTCCCGGGACCCCTTCGCTCGCGCCTGGCAGCCCTGGAGGAATCCCCAACGCACCGTTGCGGCGGGTTCGCGCCGCGCCGACGCTGCGGCGACCCCCGCGCGGGCGTTCCAGGCCGGACGCCGCCAGCGGCCCAGACACGGCCGAGAGACGGAACGATCTGCGCTGTCCGAGAGCCGCATCGGAAGGTTCCCGCGGTGTCAGGAAGCAGTGCCGCTGTCATCGCGGCGCGGTCCCTGTCGGGATCGCTGTCCACCCCTCCTCCTCCGGCTCCTCCTCTTCTCTCCTCATCCTCGTTACAGTGAGCGGCTTGAGTAAGGAACACTTACTTTTCAAACGGGGCTTGGTCGTTCCTTAAGGCTTGCATGCGTTACGTATCCTTCCTTATGCGTTTTTCATTATTGATAGTTCCTTATGTTTTTTCCTCGGAAAACAGTGGCTTTGTTCCTTATTTATCGTTCCTCAGGTCAGGCCGATGACTGTACTTTTTTGTTCTACCACCGCACGAGAGCTGCATGGCTGCATCGGCGTCGCTCACTTCGTGCAAGCAGGAACTGGCCAGCAAGCACTACTCACTGGCGCACCGACTCCAGCATATCAACTGCACAGTAACACCTGCAGCACTACAACGAGCCGACGCAAGGTACCCCTCCAGCAACACCTGCTCCGCACGATGATCATAAGAAGGCGACGCAATGCCCACCAAGCGATCTCTCGCAGTAGCCAAGGTGATGCGGACGACGGTGCGACTCACGAAGCACCTGACCAACCATCACAGCGCGCCCAGCGGCATCGACGACGCAGGCAGCAACACACCTCAACGAAGCACGGCCCATCGGCACAGCGAGAGCAGCGATGACAACCGTGAGGAGGACACGATGGAACCGTGGGTCGATGACCTCCCGCGAGCCACGCGGCTCGCACAGCAGCTCTTGCTGCACCACCACGCCTCCTCCTCCTCCTCCTCCTCCTCCTCCTGCTCCTCCCCCTCCTTCCTCTCCACCCCTCCACTTTCCTTCCCCTCCTCCTCCTCCTCCTCCTACTCCCTCTCCTCCTCCTCCTCCCCCCCTCTCTCTCCTCCTCCTCCCCCCCTCCTCTCCTCCTCCTCGTCCCTCCTCCGCCTCCTCCTCCCCCCCCTCCTCCTCCTCCTCCTCCTCCTCCTCCTCCTCCTCCTCCTCCTCCTCCTCCTCCTCGTCCTCCCAAGGGTTGCCCAGCACGAGCCCACGAGATCGACGTGGCGCGCGCTCCAGTGGCATCCGGGAGACAGCCCCCGAGGAACGCGGCCAGCGACAGCACGGCGGCGGGCGCAAACGTTGGGGCGACGCCGCCATCACGCTCTGCCAGCAGCGCGGAGCCGAGCCGCATCCAGGGCCAACACCAGCCAGTGCGCAAGGCCAGCCGGATGGCCTCACGTGGGCTCGCGTGCCTCAAGACACCTCCCCTTGGTCGAGACGCGAGCACCAGTGCAGAGATCTCGCATGACGGCACCTCGTCGACAGATGGTTCTCCTCCTCCTCCTCCTCCTCCTCCTCCTCCTCGACATTCCTCTGTCAAAACTTGGTGGTCGTCTCGCAGTCATATATCCAAGAGGCCGTGGCCCCGCGCCCACCCGGGTTGATTCAGGCCCGGGCACCTGTCCGCCGAGGCGGTTCGCTCGTTCGTTTCTCCATCGTCTCCTGCTCTTCATGTCCAGCCTCCCCCAGACCAACACTGAGCAAACGACACCTGAGTGGACTTTCGAATAGCCCGCGCGATTTTTGGGGCCATCGCTGGACCCCCGCCTCCCTGCGCCCCATGCCTGGCGCGCGGGGCCGCCGTCAGGCACGTGAGGAGGGGGTCCAGCGCTGACCCAAGCAATCCACGCTGACCCCCGAAGGCATGATATTTAAGCTGCGGTTTGTCGTCGTCGTTGTCGTCGTCGTCGTCGCGTCGTTGCTATCCTCCTTGCCCTCGACGAACACGTGTCGGCATCCCCGGCTTTGCGCCCAGCGAAGGATCAGTTGGTGTCGTTGCGCGCGTGCCTGACTAAGCATATCGCTGGCAACGCTACCCCGAAAGGGTTGCATGGGGAGGGGTAGAGAGGAATATCGAGAGGTGGGCACAGCGAAGCGGCATGTTGGGATCAACGGGGGATAGATGGAAGATGGAGAAGGCTGCCGCGCCAAGAGTCGAGCATTTGACGACTCAGGAGCGGACTCTTGCGTTCACATCATTTGGAATGCACTTCAATGCCATTGTGAGAAGTGTACGGTTCATGCCATCTGATTTACTCAGTAACACAGATGGCATGGTCATCTGTGTTACTCAGTGATACATGTGTGCGAAAGTGCATTTTCCAGTAACTGGAACATGCACTTTCGCACATCTGTATGTTCATGAATGTTTGTTCACATGTGTGTGTGTGTGTGTGCATCAATGCTAGATCGAAGAGGGCCACTCGGATGGCAGATGGTGTTTCGTGGGAGGCGTCTCGGAGGCGTTTGGGGGGCAGTTTTTGAACCTCTTGGGGACCAGGGGGCCTCCTGGGGGCTTTTTTGGGGCCCTGGGGGGGCCTGTTGGGGCTTCTTGGCAACAGGGGGGCGTCTTGGGGTCGAAGGCTCGAAGTGTCCGTTCGGGTTCCCCTCTGGGCCCCTTTTGGGGCTGTCCTGGGGCCCACCTGTGCCGTCTTTTAGTTTCTTGGGCGGTCTTGGGCCCCTCTTGGGTCGTCTAGGAGCCCTCTTGGGCCGTCTTGGGGCGATCTAGAATACTTCTTGGGCCGTCTTGGACGTTGTGAACCTACCAGATGCGAATGTGGTACACATGCACGTTTTCCTAAGGGAATGGGACGATTGTTGCTGTTTGAGGCCGTGTGGGGCGCCTCTTGGGGGCTTCTTGTGGCGACTTGGGGGCCTCTTGGGCCGCCCGCAGGCCAGCGTGAGCGTTTGGGATCGATCTTCCCGCGGCTCGCGGCCCTCCTGGACCGTCTGGGGGGCCTCTTGGGGCCCTCCTGGCCTGTCTTGGGGCCCTCCGTCCCCCCCGGGGCGCGCTCCAGCGGTCCCCGGGGCACCCCCGCCCCCTCCGCAGTCCAGCTTTGGGGCTCCGCCGGGGCCGCCCTGGGCCGACCGGGGGGGCCCCCCCCCTCCAGGGCTCTCACCGGGCCCTCGGCGGCCGCAGGCGGACCGCGAGCCGCGACCGAGCACGCCCTCGCGCTTTTTTGTCGCAGCGCGGGGGCGTCTGGGGGGGGGGCAGAGCAAGCAGCGGAGGCCGACCCGAGGACGCCAACAGCGATCTGGTGAGGGCACGGACGTCTCTCCTCCTCACCCTCCTCGTCCTCCCCCCAGATCGGCGACTGGGAAGCACCCAGCGCTGAAGAGCACCAGAGGGCCGTCAGCGCGCTGGGCTCCTCGAGGCTCCAGGCCTCCCCAGAGGGGGTCCGCGCAGGTGGGGTCGGAGGCTCGCGCCGCGTGCGCCGTTGCGATCGGCGATGCATCTCAGCGATGCGGCTCGACGCGGGGCCCATTTTGCTTCACGTCGACGTCGCCGATGCGTCGCCGACGCATCGCGGGTGCACCTCTGGTGTATCGGCGATGTGGCGCGGTCCTCCGACCCCATCTACTCGGATTCTCTCCAGGAGGCCTCTAGAGGCCCTCCTGAAGAGTGTCATGCTCCTGCTTGTCGGGAAATCCACATCGGCGCTGCAGGGCAAGCACATGGCTTCTGGACCGTTCCTGGTGTAGGGCTGCAGTCACGGGCAAAGAGTCGTGGAGAACTCACGCGAGCGTTTAGCTGTTCGAGCGTCACTCAATCTTTTCGTATCCGTCGTCGCTGGCTCTTTTTACCTGATGTGGCTGGTGGGATTGACGGATGACTTCACGAATTTGTTTGCACGGGCTCTCAGGAAATTTGCTTGCGCCCAGACCAATGGACTGGGCTTTCGCCTACTGGATTAGGTACAGAGGAGGAGGACGTTTGATTTTCATTTTTTGGCGAACCTTGCAGATAATGTTCAGGCTGCAAAAGATGCCTTGCAGCGCCCGCATCCTTGGACAATGTCATGCTGCAGGGACTATCTTGGGATTGTCAAGAGCAGCTTGGGAACGTGGGCATCACTCGTGCACCGGTTCGACGGGTGATCTCCGTTGTTTTCTTTACCAGGTCAGGCGGTGTTTCAAGCGGTGGCCATTTTGTAGGCCAGGACCAACATGTTGCAATCGGGGCCAACGGTTGCGGCGCGTGTGCAGGTGGACATGTCCAGGAATTGGCGCAGCCATTTTTGGAAGTACCTGCTCGAACTTTGCAATCACGCATACAGGGAGCCTGTCTCAGGTTGCAGCAGCATGCCTTCGTGCTTTCGTGAATGGATGCGTCGGTCGCCGCCGCATCCATCATGCTGACACTAACCAGTCAAGATGCATTTGCTCGCTCGTTGCTCGAATGCGATCAAGGGCCCCGCAGTCTGCAACACTATTCCGTTTGCGATGCAGTTTAGCGTCTGTCAGGACGCCCGGACTCAGGTGTAGGCGTTGTTTCCACGCGGTCCAGTTGTCTCTTGGTGGGGACGGGCACTAACGTCGAAAACAAACTCTGGGCAGCGCTTGCGGTGTAGGCGGTCTACCAAGCAACGAACCGCCTGCGGCGCGCTGCAGCGGATCCCTGCGTCAAGTGTGGAGGTATGCGGGCTGCTGCACCGGTGGCCCCGCTGGGGCGCACAGCGCTGTCGGTCCAGGCGCGTGATTCGCCTTTGAGCGTCGCACCAGCGAGCAGACACGACGGGGGACTTGACACTTGGACGACACCTTCTGGGCAGTGCGGCGACAACGTCGTCGTGATAGTGTTGCGACGACGTGTTCGTGCTGGGGCTGCCGCGCACATCGCCGTCGGGCAGCGCCTCGTCTGCCCGCCCCTTCTTGTCATCCCTCCTCGTGTCCGCTCGAGGTTGCTTACTCTTTACCTCAGGCACCTTTCATGCGCTGCCTGTTGCACCGAACATGTACTCTCCCTCGATGTGGTCGTCCCCTCACAAATTCGCCCCCCCCCCCCCCAGACCTCTCGAGGAATGCGCTCTGTCCAGAATGTCGAGGCGAAGCCAGCCGTGGCAACGAAAAGCCCTGGAGACCAGGGAAAGGCGAACGAAGACAGCAGCCTCGAATCGAACTTCAAAGTGCCTTCGTCGACTTCGTGGTGGTGGTGGTCCTCGTCGTGGTTGTGGTGGTCGTCGTCGGGATACAAACTCGGCCCGGAGTCGGCCCCCAGATCCCTCCCGAAATGCATCCAGTACAGTTTTTCAAACCATGTCCGCCCGTGGCGACGAGGAGGACGCGCAGAAACGCCTGAATGTCGGGGAAACGTAAGACTCGAGTAAGCCGGAACTCGGAGGTTTGCCGACGCTTTTGGACGAGGCGCGTCTTGGACTCTGACGGTCCAGGTTTCGTGGGGTGTTTGCAGCGGGAGTTCGCGTCAAATTTTGGGGTGAGTCTAGTCATTTTCATGATGGGCTCGTCAGGCCAACCCGAGTCCCCCGAACCTGAGTCTTACTCGGAAGCTGGAACATATGCATTACCAGTGGCGGGCTGTTTTTCAATCCCAGGATTTTTGAGGGTCGATGTGCGACGTCTGGATGGTGTGGTGTGTACTCGTTTCCCCGCTTCCTTGGGGGAAACGACGAAGATGTATACACCCGGATCCCGTATACACCATGATCCGCTTTACGGCTTGCAAGCTTCGGAGCGGGCCCGAAACACGCGTCGGTGTATAGAGTCGGGAGCCTTGAGACGGGCGTCAATGCAAACGGGGGTCAGCCAGAGCGCCAGATCTTGCAGGATCCTGCGGGATCTTGCAGGATCTGACCCGGGTCTGGATTGACCCGGGGCAGAAGATCCCCGTTAGAGTTCGGTTCCCTACTTACCTCTCCCCGAGAGAACCCTCGTGGTCGCTGCGGCCCTCGTGGGCGCCGCGGTCGCCGCCGGCGGCGGCGGCCACGGCGGGCGGCGCGCCGGCCGGCCGGCGGCGGCGCCGGGAGGTCCGCGGGCGCCGGCGGCGGCGGGGCCGCTCCGCCGGTGAGGGTGCTGAGACACCCGGGCAGGCGCGGGGGCAGGGCAGGGGATCGGGGGAGAAAAAGATACGGATACGTGTTGTCCCCCTTCGTTTTCGGCCTTTCCTGGCCCTCCTGGGGAATCCTCGTTGTCACCGCTGGATTCGCCTCGAAATTCTGGTCAGAACGCACCCCAAGAGAGGTCCGGGGCAGGGCAGGGGAGCTCAGAGCCCCGAATCATCAGGGGTAACTCGGGTCAGGGATAACTCGGGTCCGTTTTTCGGGAATCCAAGCCGAGTTACCCCGGACCCGAGTTACCCCGGATGACTCGGGCGTCCAGAGCCCCACATCATCAGGGGTAACTCGGGTCAGGGATAACTCGGGTCCGTTTTTCGGGAATCCAAGCCGAGTTACCCCGGACCCGAGTTACCCCGGATGACTCGGGCGTCCAGAGCCCCACATCATCAGGGGTAACTCGGGCGCCCAAGGGAGCGCCTGGAGCCTGCGCCTTGTGCTCGGGTGGTGGAGGGCGATCAAGGGAGAGGATGCAGCATGTTGCCAAATAATTTGCAGGTGTCCAGAACATGAGTTACGACTGTTCAAAACATGTAAAAACATGCTTTAAGCATATCCAGGACGTTTTTTCCGACATTTCAAACACATCTTTAATTCGATGATAGGACTTGGCATCCACACTGCTCGGGGCGATGGAAGTGGGTACGCAAAGAGTGAGGACGAAGACTGACAACAGTTCCTGTCCATGTTGAAGCGGGCTCGCTGTCGGCGTCGCCGCGGACCGTGTCCGTGTGAGACAGAAGGCCGCCTGCCCAACCGCGCCCGCTGTTGGTTCGGGACAACGTTTGCTGTTTGGGCACTGCGCCCATTTTTTCCGTGACCAATTCGGGCGTAGTGCCCATCAGGGTACGGTATGGAGGCCGCAGCCCCGGCATGCGTTCCATCATGGGAAACTTACGCAGACTCAGGGATGATGACCAGCACTCGGGGCTTCCAGCGGCAGGGGAGGATGGAGTCTTTTTTTGGGGCTTCTGTCTCTGGGGGCCGATGTCGGGCAGTGGGACCGTCAAACATCGATCCGGGATGACGAAGGTCGGGCTAGGATGAGCTCCTGGATGGGTCCAGGGACCGTCTTGGATCGGATTCAAGGGAGTCACCGAGCGCGTCCCACTACTCGCAAAATGTCTACTCGCAACCGTCAGTTCCAGGTTTGAGGATGACCCGCTGCGAGTAGTAACATGAGGTTGGCGGAGGTTGCGGGCCGAATAGGAAGGGGGGTAGGAAGGGGGGCACCCGCCTAGACCTTCTCTTCTCAGCTGCAATTACTCACTGGCGACTCCACACCCACCGCCTGAGACTTTAATATCCTCCATACTCCAGTCACTACATACTCCACTACACCAAAGCCTAGGGATAGCTCAAAAGTGACAACAGTTACAGGTTTTAGGATAACCTGCTTTGACTAAAAGTAACAAGAAGCTAAAGACCCATTTGGAAGGGGAGGGGCTTTGCCGCTGAGACTATTTACTTCCGTATTTTCCGTGCAATTTTATTTAAAAATCGCTTCGCTCATTCCGTATCCGTTTCTCCGGTGAGTTCTCCGCATCCGCCGGCCTCCATAAATGGCCCCAAACACGCAAAACCGTTGTTGTGGGGGCTAGCCGGTTTTGGGGCCTCTTGGGTTGGGGGCCGTATTTGGGGGGCTGGGCCTCTTGGGGCCTCTTTTGGGCCTCTTGGGCGCCTCTTGGGGCGTCTTGGGGGCCTCTTGGGGGCCTCTTGGGGCCTTTTTGGGGCCTCCTGGGCGCCTTCTGGGCGGAGGGCTCGATTTTTCAGTTCTCGGTTCCCCTCTTGAGCCCCTCTTGGGCCCGTCTTGGGGCCTCTTGGTCCGTCTTGGGCGGCACTTGGGCCGTCTTGGGGGCCCTCCTGGGCCGTTCCGGGGCCGTCTTGGGAGCCTCGAGGGCCGTCTTGGAGCGGTCTTGGGGGCCTCTTGGGCCGTCTTGGAGCGTCCGGAAGCCGAAAAAGCCAGAACGCAAAAAACATCGAAAAAAAAACAATGAAAATCCAAAAAACGATTTTGTTGGCCCTCGTTGGCCCACAGGTCCTCTTAGGAGGCCCTCTTGGGAAGGGCCCCTTGGGCGTCTTGGAGGCCTCTTTGTTGTATGGATTGGCTGTGTCTCTTGTGTTGTTGGGGCCTCTGTTGGAGCGGCTTCGGCTGTCTTCGGTTCAACGGGGTCCCCCGGGCGATCTTTGTTGTTGGCCGTCTCGTCGTCAGTCGTCGGGGTCTCGTCGGAGGCCCCCCTCTAGGTGACCGTCCTTGGGAGGCTTCTTTTCTTGGGGACCTCTTGTGCCGCGCCCGGGGCCCTGTAAAACAGGGCTCCGGCATCTCTTCTCTGCTGGGACTTGCCGGGGACTTGCCCGGACCTTGCCGGGGTACTTTTCGTCCGGGGACCCCCAGGGGCCGCCCCGCGCGCGCGAACTAGAAATACTGTTAACCAGGTACCGGAGATCTTAGCACGCCCTGGCCCGTTGGGCCGGCGAACTTACAGATGAGACTCCCGCTCGAGACTGCCTCAATATGAGTGTGAGAATGTGCGAGCGTGTGAGTGTGTGAGTTTGTGAGTGTGTGAGTGAGTGAGTGAGTGAGCGAATGAGTGAGTGAATGTGGGTGTGATGATGATGTCGATGGCGATTATGACTATGATGATATGATGATAGTGATGGTGGTGATCTGATGGTGGTGATGAGTGATGCTGGTGATGATGATGATGATGATGATGATGATGATGATGATGATGATGATGATGTTGATGCTGCTGATGATGACGATGACGACGACTATGATGATGCTGCTGATGATGCTGATGATGCTGCTGCTGATGATGATGATGATGATGCTGATAGTAGTTAGCGATGATGACGATGCTGACTCATGATGACGAGTGTGATATCATATATATAGAGAGAGAGAGAGAGAGAGAGAGAGAGAGAGAGAGATAGAGAGAGAAAGAGAGAGAGAGAGAGATAGAGAGTGCGTGTGTGTGTGTGAGAGTGTGAGTGAGCTCATGGGTTCGTGTGAGATGGTGATTCGAGGATGCTCATGAGGATGATGGTGGAGGTGATGATGCTGATGATTCTGATGATGCTTGTGACGGTGATGATCATGGTGTGGTGGCGAGTGAGTGAATGAGTAAGTGAGTGAGTTAGCGAGCGAGTGAGCGAGTGAGCGAGCCAGCGAGTGCGCGAGTGAGCGAGTGAGTGAGTGAGTGAGTGAGTGAGTGAGTGAGTGAGTGAGTGAGTAAGTGATGATCACGATGATGATGATGTTGCTGCTGCTGATGGTGATGCTGCTAGTGACGGTTATGGTGATGGTGATGATGATGTTGGTGATGAGGTTGATGAAGACGAGGAGCACAATGATGATGGTGTTGATCATGATGATGATGACGCTGATGGTGAGGATGACGATGCTGATGGTGATTATGCTGATGCTGATGATGATGCTTCTGCTGCTACTGATGATGGTGATGCCCGATATGATGATGATGCGGATGATGCTGACGATGATGATGATGCTGATGCTTATGATGATGAGGACGGTGGCGCTGCTGATGCTGATGCTGCTGCTGATGATGATACTGAGGCTGCTGATGATGCTGATGCTGATGCTGACGATGCTGTTGCTGACGACGGAGATGCTTTCTTCGTGACAGATAGAAAGATTGCGGAAGTCAAATGAGATGAGATGAGAAGACTGATGATCTGATGACGACGATGATGATGAGATGTGATGATGAGAAGATTAAATGATGATGAGTATGAAGATGGTGAGATGATGAGGATGAGTAGGAGATCGAGGAGAGAGGATTAGGATGGTGTGGTAATGAATATGATGATGAAGATGATGATGATAGATGAGGAGAGGATGAGGATGAGGATGAGGATGAGTATGAGGATGAGGATGCGGATGAATGATGATGATGATATGAAAGATGATGATGATGATGATGATGATGATGATGATGATGATGATGATGATGATGATGATGATGAGGATGGTGGTGGTGGTGGTGGGATGGCGATGAGAGGAGGAGAGGGGCGGTGGGTGACGTTCTTGCGCGGGGGGGGGGTTGCAGAGAAGGCAAGAACCCCACTTATGATGCGGGGAACCATCTGCAAAACAACAGGAACCATTCTGACAAGCCCATTCCGTGCATGCTCGGTGGCGGATTTTCTGGACCCCAGTCTTTCCTTGTCGTTGTCGCCCTCCTCCTTTCCCTTCCTCCGCCAGGGTTGTCTCAAAGTATCACGAGGACCCCTCTTTTCTTCGACGTGCCCTTTGTCGGGCTCTTTACCGTTCTTCTTCGTCTTCGTCGTCGTTCTTCTTCTCCTCCTCCTCCTCCGCTTCGTTCCTCCTTGTACTCATCCTCCTCCATTTCTTACTTCTCGTCCTCGTGGTTGTCTTCATATTTGTTGTCCTTCTGCTCCCCTCGCTGCCCTCCCCGTCATCCACACTGCCATTGCCGACACCCGCCGCCTTGTCGTTGCCATCAGCCTTGTCTTCTTTTCCCCCTGCGAGCCCAATGGACAACATCGGCGCTTCCCGGTCTTGTCCGATCAGGTTTTCTGGATCCGAGTCTTTCCTTAACGTTGCCGCCCCCCTCCTGTGCCCTCCGCCGCCAGGGTAGCCTGAAAAGATCACCAGGACCCGTTTCTCCCTGGTCCTCCTGCTCCTCCAGCTTCTTCTGCTCCGGCTCCTGCTGTTGCAGTTTGTCCTCGTCCTCCGCCTTTTTGATTATCTTCCTTCTTTTCTTCCTCCCGCTGATCCTCCTGCTCACCCCCAACCTCCTCCACTGTACGCAGCTCTTTTTCCGATTGCGCATATCACGATGAAGTACTTTTTGAATTTCATGTACACTATGACTCGCGTCAGGTCACTTGTTGGGCAATGTTAAGATGGACAGTTCCTCCTCCCTCCTCTCTCCTCCTCCTCCTGCTCTGCTCGTCGTTACGTTCGGCCATGGAGAGCGGGGGCCCGCCCTGAGTGGCGTAGCCTACCATCTGACCAGGCTGTCATGCCTTCAATCAACCTTCAGCTTCCTCTTCCTCCTCCTCCTCCTCCTCCTTCCTCCTCCCCCTACCCCTTCCCCCTCTCCTCCTCCTTGTCTTCTTCCTCCTCCTCTTTATCCTCCTCCTCCCTTCTCCTCCTCCTCCTCCTCCTCCATTTGTGGATGTCAAAACAACTCCTCCTCCTCCTCCTCCTCCTCCTCCTCCTCCTCCTCTCCTCCCTCCTTCCTCCCTCCTCCTATTCCACCTCCTCCTCCTCCTCCCATTTGTGGATGTCAAAATCAATCCTCCTCCCTCCTTCTCCTCCTCCCCCCCTCCCCCCCCCTCCTTCCTTCTCCTCCTTCCCTCCTCCTCCTCCTCCTCCTCATGCTTCTCCCTCCTCCTCCTCCTCCTCCTCCTCCTCCCCCTCCTCCTCCTCCTGCTCCTCTCTTGCAGCGCCGCGCAGCGCCCTGCCTCCTCGGCGGCGGGCGGTGGCGGCCGCGCGCTCCCGCCCCGCCGCCCCCGCGGCACCGAGCGCTCGCGGAACTCGGTGTGTGTGTGTGTGTGTGTGTGCGTGTGTGTGTATATATATATATATATATGTTGGTGTGTGTGTGTGTGTGTGTGTGTGTATATGCGTTTGCTTAGTTTGTGTGTGTGTGTGTGTGCTTAGTGTGTGTGTGTGTGTGTGTGTGCTCAGTGTGTGTGTGTGTGTATTTGTTTGCGTGCTCAGTGTGTGTATACATATATATATATATATATATATATAGATGTGTGTGTGTATGTTGGTGTGTGTGTATGTGTATGTCAGTGGTGACCTCGGCTCCCCCGGGCACCTCGCTGCACCTCGCTGCACTGCTTGGCCTTTTTCCCCGTGGGCGCTTGCCTCTGGCGGCCGCCCAGCCCGCCTACCTTCTAGCTGCCGCCTCGCCGCCGCTGGCCCTGCCCCCGGCGCCCCCTCGCCGCTGCCTGGCCCCACTCTGTCCGGGCCTGGCTCCCCCGTGCATTGCGGCTTCATTCGCGTTCCGTGCATCCCACTTGCGCCCCATCGCCAGCGCAGTGACTCTGCCTAGCCGCCGACGCAAAAAGTGTGTGTGTGTGTGTGTGTGTGTGTGTGTGTGTGTGTGTGTGTGTGTGTGTGTGCGTGCCTCTGCCATTCGAGTGGGAGGCTGGGGCAAGACGCGGGGGCGAGCGGGGCATCCGCTCAGACGGTCGGTCCCGCCTCCCCCCAGGGTCCACATCGATCCGAGCGATCCGATTCGATGTCGATTCCAGCCAGCCCGATCCGATCCGATTCTGATATTCCAGCGATCCGATGCGGCCAGATGTTTGCATGTCGTTGTTGTGCATCTTGGCGTGGCCCGACCCGGCGAGCATCCCGATTCCTGGCCCGATTTCTCCAGGTCTCCTAGGTGGGGTCCGCAACGATGGGGTCGGAGGATCGCGCCGCATCGCCAATGCATCGGCGATGCGGGTCGATGCGGAGTCCCGACGCCAACGTTGCGGATGCGTCGCCGACGTCGCCGATGCATCACCGATGCATCGGCGATACATCGGCGATGCACTGGTTGTGCAGTGCGATACTTCGATCTCATCTATTTGGACCCCGTTGAAGAGGCTTCGTATCTCCCGATTCGACGCTGAAGGATCCTGCCCGCCCTCCGGCTGCGAGGCCTGGCTCTGGCGGCGCAGACGCCGCCGCGGAGCGCTCGCGCCCGCCCAGCGTCTCCGCCAGCGCCGTGGGCGCGGCCAGCGAGCGTTCGCGGCGCCGCTGGCTGGCCGGCAAAGTCGTCGTCGCCGTCGCCGTCGGCGTGGGCGGCCTTCGGCGGCCCTCGGGCGGCCCTCGGCGGAAGGCGGTGCGGACGGCGCGCGTGGCGTCGTCCGTCGTCCGTCGTCCTCGTTTTCGTCCTCGTCGTCGTCGTGGTCGTCGTCGTCGCCACCGTTTTGGCCGTTTCGGAGGCTACTCTGGGATTTCTCGTCGCCGCGGCTGGGAGGCGGCCCCGAAAATTCGCCAGGATGCACCCCGGGAGGGGGCAGGGGGCGGACTCGGAACGGACTTCGGGTAGGGCTGCGTCGGCGTCGTCGTCGCCTCCGCCGAGGTGGTGGGACCGCCCCGGACTGCTCGGGGGGACTGCTGTTGGGGGGCGTCTGCGCGCAATCCGAAGCCTTACCACCACCTCCTCCTCCTCCTCCTCCTCCTCCTCCTCCTCCTCCTCCTCCTCCCCCGCCCCCTCCTCCTCCTCCTCCTCCTCCTCCTCCTCCTCCTCCTCCTCCTCTCCTCCTCCTCTTCCCCTCTCCTCCTCCCCCTTCCTCCTCCTCCTCCCCCTCTTCCTCCTTCTCCTTGTCCTCCTCCTCCTCCTCCTCCCTGCCCCCTCCCCCTCCTCCTCCTCCTCCTCTGCCCCTCCTCCTCCTCCTCCTCCTCCTCCTCCTCCTCCTCCTCCTCCTCCTCCTCTTCCTTGTCCTCCTCCTTTCTCCTCACCTTCCCCTCCCCACTCGTCGGTCCCATCCTCGTCGCCGAAGTCCGACGACGGCTCTCGCCCGTGCCGGCCTCGGGAGGCTCGCCGCGGGCCTGTGGGGTCCCTGTCAGACATCGGTCCTGGATGCTGGCCCGCGCAGGGCGTAAGCCCTAGGATCAAGTCAGGCCTGTCCTTCTACAGGAGGAACATTCAAACATAGTAAAACAATTGTCTTGAGACGTTTTTTTGTGTTGTTTGTTTTGTTTTTTGTGTTTTTTTTTCTTTCTCCCCTCATTTTGAATAAACTAGGGTACTTTTTGACTATTCTTTTTTTTTTGTTCGTCCACATCCCCATGTAGGGGGACAGGCCAGACCTAACCCTAGGAGGGGTCTGGGGATTGATTTTGAGCGGGTTTCGGTCGCCGTCGATCGATCGGTCGATCAAGTTTCGGGGCTCTGTATAGCCTGTCGGCTGTCGCCGCCGCCGCCGTCGTCGGCGTCGTGTTTTCCTCGTCTTCGTCGTGTCTTTACTCTTTAGGCTTTTTTGCGCCTCCCTGTGGCTTTCGTCGCCCCAGCTGGATTCTCCTGAAAATTCGTGACGCTTCGCGCATCGCCAACAGCCCAGGCAAAAAAACGATTCCCAGGCAAGCTGTCAGAAGAAAGGGATTTATCAGCATGCAGTGATAGATACCTCTTGGAGCCTCTTGGACGCCTCTTGGAGGCCTCTTGGACCTCTTGGGATCCTGTTGGGGAGCCGTTTGGGCTCCTCTTGGGGCCCTTATGAGGCCCTGGTGGGAGCCTTAGGCCATCTTGGGAGACGTTCGGGCCCCCTTGGGGCCGTCTTGGAGGCTATCGAGCAAACGAGGGGGCGGCCCGGACTAACGTTGCATCCTTGGAGCCCCTTTGGAGCCCGAAAGGTCGGCTCTTGGAGCTGGACCTATTCCGGGCCCCTGTAGGGGATCTAGAGGCCCCAGATATTCAGCGGAAGAGATGCGAGGAGCCCAGCCACACTGAGCGGCATTCGGTTTCTGAACGATTTGGACCTCTTGTGGTTCTCCTCGAGAGGCTCGGTGGCCACTTGGAGCCGTCTTGGGGTGGTCTTGCAGAATCTTTAGGGCTGTTCGAGACAATCTTGAGCCATCTTGTGTTATGTTGAGCCATTTTGGATGCCATTTTGGGCTTTCCGAGGCCTTCGTGATGGAGACATATTGGGACAAGAAGGGCAATCAGACACCTCACGAGGTATATGGACACATGCAGAAGGCGAGGGATGGGGATGATGGTGATGGTGATGGTGATGGTGATGGTGATGGTGGTGATGATGAAGACGATGACGATGGTGGCGATGATGTGACGTGAGGAGCAGCAGCAGCAGCAGCAGCAGCAGCAGCAGCAGCAGCAGCAGCAGCAGCAGCAGCAGGACGACAACCACGACGACGACCACACCAACGACCGACGATGACGACGACCACGACGACGCACCAACGACCGACGACTGATGGCCCACGACGGCCCACCACCGGCCGCCCCGCGAGGCCGCCCAGCGCCTCCTCCTCCTCCGCCGTCATGAGCGCCATCCAGGCCGAGAACGCGCGCGCGAGGCGGCTGGCCGAGGGAGGCCTGGCCGCAGAGGGGGCTCGTCGATCGCCGCCGTCGTCGCCTTCGCCGCGCGGGTCCTCGGCGGCCCTCGGCGTCGTCGTCCTCGTCCTCCTCCTCCTTTTCGTCCGCCTTCGCCCTCCTCCCTCCTCCCTCCTCCTCCTCCCTCCTCCTCCTCCCCTCCTCCTCCTCCTCCTCCTCCTCCTCCTCCTCTTCCTCCCTGCTCCCTGCTCCTCCTCGTCAGGGTGAATGCCCGCACCAGAGCCTCTCCCTCTCCCTCCTCGCCCCTCCACGTCCTCCTCCCTCCCTCCGTCCTCCTCCTCGTTGCTCCTCCACTTCCCTCCTCTCTCGTCATCTTTCCTCCTGGTTTTCGATATTTTGCAGAAGGGCGGGGGAGTGGGGTGGCCTTGGTCGATCTGCTTCTACCACTCGCGCAAGCAGACTGTGGGTGGCGGTCCTGACCAGTCGCCAAAAGCAGCCACTTAAAGCAGCCAAGATCTGGTCTATGGGGAGGGGGATGGGGAAATCGGGGGTCCGCGCCGACCGGCGAAACAATGAGAAACAAGCGGATCCTTATTCCTGTCTCCTGCCTCCTCCTCTTTCCCGACCCCGTGCCTGGGGGTGCGCACCATGCTCTGCAGTTGGATTGAGGAAGCCGCTTAATGGTGAGGAAGCAACCTGCCACATAATTTCAGATGTACATTACATGCTTGACATATTTTTAGAACATGTTTTGCATATTTTAAACACGTCTTTAATTCAATGATCGCATTGTTCGAGTGTCCATTGTCGTGGCATCCACAGAAGTAGGAGCAGGGTCGCCATTCCGTGCCTGCTCGCAGGGGCACTCACGGTCCCAACAGCCCTGCAGCCGCTCGGTTCGCCTTCCCCCCCCTCCCCCCTCCTCCTGCCCCCCTTCCCGCTCTGCATCCTCCTCCCCCTCCTCCTGCCCTCCCTTCCCCCTCCCCCTCCTCCTGCCCCTCCTCCCCCTCCCCCTTCACAATTACACAATATGAAAATACTCTCCCACTTCCCCTGATGGCGTCCCGAAGATATCCGACACCTCCCCGCGTATTGTTTTTTACACAGGATTCCCGGGAAACGGGTTTTCGCTTGTGTTTTTTTCAAAGTGCTGCTCTCGCTGAGGCGCCGGCCTCATTTCTGCTCCCGAATCTTTCCGAATCGTGCTCCCGCTGCAGCGTGGGCCTCATTTTCGGATCGGTGTTTGGCCTCCGTCGTTCAGGATGGCGTTCTCGCCCCAGCGCGGGCCTCTTTCTCGCGCGCCCATCCGCCCGCCACCACCGCGCCGCACCACCACCACCACCACCACCACCACCACCACCACCACCACCACCACCACCACCACCACCACCAACCACCAACAGCACCACCACCACCACACCACCATCACCACCACACACCACCACCACCCACCACCACCACCACCACCACCACCACCACCACCACCACCACCACCCACCACCACCACCACCCACCACCACCAGCACCCACCACCACCACCACCACCACCACCCCCACCCCCACCGCACACCACCACCACCACCACCACCACCACCACCCCACCACCACCACACCCACACCACCACCACCACCACCACCACCACCACCACCACCACCACCACCACCACCACCACCACCACCACCACACACACCACACCACCACCACCACCACCACAACCACCACACACGCACGCACGCACGCACGCACCACCACCCACTACGCACGCGCGCGCGGAGCCACAAGTCCGCTACGACACGCGTCCGCGGATAGAGAAAATCAGCGCCATGGTAAGGGATGGGAGGGAGGGGTAGGACGTCAGATATGACGCGAGCGCACCTAGCTTGCCTCCTCCCCCTCCCCCTCCCCCCTCCCTGCCCCCCCCCCTCCTCCCCCTCCTCCTGCCCTCCCTTCCCCCCCCTCCTCCTGCCCCCCTTCTCGCTCTGCCTCCTCCTCCTCCTCCCCGAGAGCCCGACGGGAGCACCAGCGCCGCGGCACGGGAGCCCCGGTCGGCCTTCGCGTGGCCCTGGCGTGCCCGCGGGCGCACACAGGGGAACGAAGCATGACATGAACATAAAACCTCGGAGGTCCGCGCGGATGTCTCGGATCCGCGCTGCCACCCCCCTCCCTGGCGCGCCTTCCGCGCGCCAGGGGCGGCGCCGGAGGCGCCGCCAGGGGGGCCCAGCGCCGATCCGAGAAAGGCGCGCGCGGACCTCCGAGTTTTGTTTTGTTTTCTTTGTTTTTGTAACTCTTATTTTTTGTATGTATGTCAGTGCTCGCTGCCCTGACATTCCTCCCGGCCCTCCTGTTGACGTGCGGTGCGGCGGCGCCTCGCCGCGCGCCCCGTCGGTCTGGCGTCCGGGGGTGGACCTCGACGGGTTTTTTTGGCGATGTCGTGGGCCGTTTTCGTTTCCATTCCGTTTGGCGTGGAAGGCGGATGGAAGACAAGACGAGGGAAGACGAAAACCAAACGAAAACGAAAAACACCGTTTCGCTTCAGCCCTGCTGCCGTCGTCGTGACCCGCCGCGGCCCGCGGCCTGCCAGGGCAGCGCCCGGGAGGGTGTCCGGGGGCCTGCTCCGCCCGTGCTCTGGCCGTGCGGGGCACCGCGACAAACAGTGTGGCTTGCCGCCTCCTCCCTCCCTCTCCTCCCCTTTCTCTTCCTCCTGCTCCTCCTATTCCTCTGTTCTTCTTCTTCTTCCTCCTCTTCTTCTTCTTGTGCTCCTCCTCCTTTTTTTGTTGTGGTGTTTCAAGCGGCTTGTGCCACTCCGCCGACCCCCAGAAGGAGTGAGAGCTTGTCTCGATCGTTGAAGTTATCTAGTGGGTCAGTGACGTCTTGGATGCATATGCGGGGCTCTTAGGATGCCTCTCAGGAGCCTCTTGAGGGGCTCTTCGGGGCATCAGAGGTGTTTTTTCGTTGGGCCTCTCTGGGGCTTCTTGGGAGCCTCTTGGAGGCGTCTTGAAGCCTCTTGGGGGCGTCTCGGCCTGTGGGGGGCTCTTTGGGCCATCTGGGGGGGAGGCTCGATATGCCAGTTTGTTTTCGTTCTCTTTGCCCCTCTGAGAGCCCTGTTGAGGACGTCTTGGGCCGTCTTGGGGGCCCTGGGGGCCGTTTGGGGTCACTCTTGGTTCGTCTTGGGGTCCTGGGGGCTTCTGGTGCCGTCTTCGGGCGACCTTGGGGGCCCCGTGATCATTCCTGGGCGCTGTCAAGACGCGAAAAAGGCGAGCTTGCTAAACATGTGCGTGTTCTCAATGGGGCCCCCTCCTGTCCTCTTGGAGGACTCTTGGAGCCCTCGTGGGGCGTCTTGGGAGCCTCTTGGCCGTCTGGATGCCAGCTTTGGTTTTTTTTGAGGCCTCCGCTGCGTGTTGGAGCCCATCTTGAGCCAGCTGACATGGCGCCGCTCCGAGAGATGGACGTCGTCTCTATCGGCATCCCGTCCTCCAGGAGCTGGGCTATCCGCGCCTGCAAGAGCTTCTGTACTTACATCAACGGGAAGCACCTGCACATGCTCTTTTGTCTTCAGGGTCGAGCCAACCGCCGCTCTGCCTTGGGCAGAGGGGCGTCTTCTTCAGTTCCCTCCTGCGCCCGTAAAATGTTGCGCCCCTTTTTTTTTGGGGGGGGGGGTGTCGTGAGTTTTCTCTTCCTTCGTTTTCTTGGGCGGCGTCCTGGGGTAAACTCGTATATGCGAGCCCTCCGCTTAGGGGTTCTTGGGCGGTGCGTGTGTGTGTTTTGCCCCCCCGACGTCGGCGCATTTCACTCTGTGCGGTAACCCAGCGTCGTAGTGGGGGGGCCTCGGATTCCTCCTCGGCTTCCCTCCCGCCCTCTCTCTTCCCTTCCTTTCTCCGCCAGTTAAAACCGAGGCGGGGATGTGGTGAGCGTTTCGGTCGCCGCCGCGTAGCATCAAAAAGGGGCGCGCGGCCGCGTGCTTCTCTCCCCCTCCGTGGTCGTCGTCGAGTGTCTTGTGCGGGGGCAAGCAACTACGTGTTCTCGCTCAGTCTGCCGCAGGAACTTGGCCGCCTTCGCAGACGAGCCGAAGCCTTGCGCGTGCGGGGGGGCGTCTGGTCCAACGGCCCTGGCGTCCCCGAATCCAAGCCGACCGCCACCCCCGATGTCGCGCTCTTCGAAGTCCCAGTCAGCGCCCTCAGCGAAGCTGTAGATGCCCTGGTAGCTGCCACGCTTGACCCCGAAGATGCCCTGGCCGTCCGCGACGGGTAAGGGAGATCGTAGTGCTCCTGTCGCCCAGCGTAGTGGTCTGTTCGCTCGCGTGGCCCGGGCGTGCAGTCTTTTTAGTCGGGGAGCCTCCTCCACATGTTTGGTGTTAGCCATCCCGGCCGCCATGGGAATTCCCATCCCAATCGCACTGGGCGCGCCCACTCGTACTAGTTGAAGTGCCCATCGCCAAAGAGGCGCGCGCCGTCTACAAGGTTGACGCTGTTGTCGGCGAAGGTGTGGCCATTGAGCCAGTTCGCTCCTTCCGTGCGTCGGTCTGCTTCCGTGAACACGGAACGTCCTCCGCCCTGAACGCTCTTTGTTGTTGTCGTTGTCGTTGTCGTTGTCGTCGTCGTCGTCGTCGTCGTCGTCGTCGTCGTCGTCGTCGTTGTCGTTGTCGTTGTCGTTGTGGTTGTTGTTGTTGTTGTTGTTGTTGTTGTTGTTGTTGTTGTTGTTGTTGTTGTTGTTGTTGTTGTTGTTGAACATTATTTATTCTAAAGAATAATTATTGTTGGGACCCCTGGTGCGCGGCCCCCTCGCCGCGCCTAGGCCGCAGCCACATTTTCATCATTTTCGTGAGGAAGTCTCAGGCAAAACGTGGGTGTCCGGATCCGGTTGTTTTGTTGACGCCCGCTTTCCCTTGCAAAAAACACTATAAAATGAAATTTCTTGTTCTAACATAACCAAACTTCAAGAATCCTTTGCAAAAAATGACACGAAGTGCACACTCGCGCGCGCAAGATGAAATCCTTCCAAAACCTTAGTTTTCGTAGCGATTTTAACATAAAAACATGAAAAACCCAATGGTTTTTCAAAAAAAAGTTTCAAAAATTCATCTTGCGCGCTCTTGCGGATTTCTGAGGAAACCCAATATTTTTTCAACATTTCTGTCAAACGGGCTCTTGCGAGCACCTTTTTCACGTGCTTCGAACTTCTGCAACAACGGTTGCGCGCATGCCAGGGCCATCATCCCTGTCAAATAATATCATATGGGACACATTCGTTTTTTCTTCGCGCGCGCACGCCGAAATCTTCCAATACCATTGGGTTTCTTAAGAAATTCAGCACCGCGTATCATAAAATCGCACGAATCGCACCGTAGGTCCTCGAAAAACACGTGCACGGATTTTCCAAATTTCTACCCGCGCGCGCTGTCCGAATCCTTAAAAACAAATGGTTTTTCAACATTTATGTTACATGAGCTCGCGCGAGCTACTTTCGCATGCAACGGCGTCCGCGCGCCTGCCAGGGGCTACAATCCCTTGCAAAAAAATACCATGCGGGACACATGCGCGCGTCGTCGCGTCGTCGTCGTCGTCGTCGTCGTCGTCGGGCTGACATGGGACAACCATCGGGACCACCATCGGAACAAACATCGGGACAACCATGGGGACAACCATCGGGACAACGATCGGGACAACCACAACCATCAGGACAACCATCGGGACAACCATCGGGACAACCATCGGGACAACGATCGGGACAACCATCGGGACAACCATCGGGAGAACCATCGGAACAACAATCGGGACAATCATCGGGACAATCATCGCGACAACCATCGGGACAACCACAACCATCAGGACCTCCAACCAGAGAGAGGTAGCCACGTGTATTTCGTAGACGAATGAGCCAGTATTGCACATTGAGGCCGGAACGACAACCACAGAACAAGAATGAGCATATAACAACAACGGAAACAAGTCCTGTGGTATGCTGGCGCCACGCACGTGGTACCACTCAAAATAATCTTTGCTTGTGTGGTACAGAAACGGAAAAACGTCGGAAAACGGTACAGGTGTCCAGTGTTGGAACAGGGGGATAAGTCGTATACTAAGCTAGCTTCCACAAAATGTTACCACAACAAGTCATTGTACCCATGCGCCAGTGTAGTAGCCAAGGTCGTCCGCAGGCCACGAAGTGAAGTGTCCGAACGTCATAGGGCGGGAAGCTGGGTGTGGGTGGTGGCGAAGAGTCGTTTGGAAACTTGGTAGAGCTTGAACCGGCCCCCCCACAAAGTGGGGGTATTGCCCGCCTCCTATGAAAACCCTGGCACTGGTGAGAACGGAGTGTCCCCAGTCTTAAATGATTGTTGTTGTTGTTGTTGTTGTTGTGATTGATCTCTCATTTCTGAAGAATGATTATTGTTGGTCCCTCATTCCCCATATCCTAAGATGGGGTTCTTGTTATTCCCCATATCCAAAGATGGGGTTCTTGTTATTGGCGGACCGCGCCGGAAGGACACAGAACAGGACAGAACACCACACTCATCACTCAGACCCACTCATCAAGACTCACTCATCACTCAGACTCAGTCCTCACTCAGACACACCACTCATCACTCAGACTCACCACTCAGATTCACTCATCACTCAGACTCACTCATGCTCTCTCATCACTCAGACTCAGTCATCACTCAGACTCAGGCGATTCGCTCGTCTCAGCAATCTAAGGGGGGCGGCGGGGGGGTATTTCACGGGGTCCCGTTCGCGGAATTTTGTGGGGATGTCTCAGGCGGTTTGGCCATTTTCTGATCCAACATGTTTCGTTTTCGGAGCAGATTTGGAGGATGTCTCAGGCGATTCGCTCGTCTCAGCACTCTAAGGGGGGCGGCGGGGGGGTATTTCACGGGGTCCCGTTCGCGGAATTTTGTGGGGATGTCTCAGGCGGTTTGGTCATTTCTGGGCTCAACATCCTTCGCTTTCGGAGCAGATTTGGAGGATGTCTCGAGCGAGGCGCTCATTTTCACCCTCCAGGTGGGCCAGATTTTGAGGATGTCTCGATCGGTTTGCTTGTTTTGGTGGCCAGGCTCGTGGCCCTAAGGGGAGCCGCCAGGGGTGGTTGCACGGGCTCGTTCGCGGCCATTTTGTGGGGATGTCTCAGGCGGTTTGCTTGTTTCTGGGCTCAACATCCTTCGCTTTCGGAGCAGATTTGGAGGATGTCTCGAGCGAGGCGCTCATTTTCACCCCCCAGGTGGGCCAGATTTTGAGGATGTCTCGATCGGTTTGCTTGTTTTGGTGGCCAGGCTCGTGGCCCTAAGGGGAGCCGCCAGGGGTGGTTGCACGGGCTCGTTCGCGGCCATTTTGTGGGGATGTCTCAGGCGGTTTGCTTGTTTCTGGGCCCAACATCCTTCGCTTTCGGAGCAGATTTGGAGGATGTCTCGAGCGAGGCGCTCATTTTCACCCCCCAGGTGGGCCAGATTTTGAGGATGTCTCGATCGGTTTGCTGTTTTGGTGGCCAGGCTCGTGGGCGCAGATTCTTCTCAGGATGCCACAGGAGGCTCCAACAGGCTCCAGGAGGCCCCAGGAGACCACATGAGGTCCCAGGAGGCATCAGGAGGCCACAGAAAGATTCAAGAGGCCACAGGATGTCCCAAGAGGCTCCAGGAGGCCCCAGGAAGCTCCAGAAGGCCTGAGGAAACCACAGGTGGCCCCAGGAGGCAACAGGAAGTGCCAGGAGGCCTCGGAAGGCAACAGGAGGCCCCGAGAGGCCCCAGGAGCAGGAGGCCTCAGAAGGCAACAGGAGTGGCTCCAATCCCATGTGTTTTACGTATGCTCCTATCGATTGGGCCTCACCTGGAGCACGATTCTTTGATGTTCTACGTTTGTTTCTATATATTGTCCTTCTCCTGTGTAAGCAATCCTACTTGTTTTACTTTTGTTCCTATATATTGGGCCTCTCCTGGGGCACGAGTCCTTGGTGTTTTACGTGTGTTCCTGTAGACCCATATACAATATTACCTTTAAAAAGGGATGCACATATGGGGAGCTCCACGCAGTGAGTAATTATTTGGACGCCTCCTACTCCTTCTCCCTCCTCCTCTTTCCTCCTCCCCTCCTGTTGGAGTTACTCATACTCAGACTTGCTCATACTCAGACTTACTCATACACAGACTTACTCTCAGATACTCATCAGACTACTCACTCATACTCATACTCAGACTACTCATACTCAGACTTACTCATACTCAGACTTTCTCATACACAGACCTACTCATACCCAGACTTACTCATACACAGACTTACTCATACACAGACTACTCATACTCATACAGCAGCAGTTTGTGAGGATGTCTCAGGCGGGGCGCTGGTTTCAGCACCCCTAAGGGGAGCCGCCAGGGGTGTTTGCACGGGCTCGTTCGCGGCCATTTTGTGGGGATGTCTCAGGCGGTTTGCTGTTTCTGGGCCCAACATCCTTCGCTTTCGGAGCAGATTTGGAGGATGTCTCGAGCGAGGCGCTCATTTCAGCACCCCTAAGGGGAGCCGCCAGGGGTGTTTGCACGGGCTCGTTCGCGGCCATTTTGTGGGGATGTCTCAGGCGGTTTGCCTGTTTCTGGGCCCAACATCCTTCGCTTTCGGAGCAGATTTGGAGGATGTCTCGAGCGAGGCGCTCATTTCAGCACCCCTAAGGGGAGCCGCCAGGGGTGGTTGCACGGGCTCGTTCGCGGCCATTTTGTGGGGATGTCTCAGGCGGTTTGCCTGTTTCTGGCCCAACATCCTTCGCTTTCGGAGCAGATTTGGAGGATGTCTCGAGCGAGGCGCTCATTTTCACCCCCCAGGTGGGCCAGATTTTGAGGATGTCTCGATCGGTTTGCTTGTTTTGGTGGCCAGGCTCGTGGGCGCAGATTCTTCTCAGGATGCCACAGGAGGCTCCAACAGGCTCCAGGAGGCCCCAGGAGACCACATGAGGTCCCAGGAGGCATCAGGAGGCCACAGAAAGACTCAAGAGGCCACAGGATGTCCCAAGAGGCTCCAGGAGGCCCCAGGAAGCTCCAGAAGGCCTCGGGAAACCACAGGAGGCCCCAGGAGGCAACAGGAAGCGCCAGGAGGCCTCGGAAGGCAACAGGAGGCCCCGAGAGGCCCCAGGAGCAGGAGGCCTCAGAAGGCAACAGGAGTGGCTCCAATCCCATGTGTTTTACGTATGCTCCTATCGATTGGGCCTCACCTGGAGCACGATTCTTTGATGTTCTACGTATGTTTCTATATATTGTCCTTCTCCTGTGTAAGCAATCCTACTTGTTTTACTTTTGTTCCTATATATTGGGCCTCTCCTGGGGCACGAGTCCTTGGTGTTTTACGTGTGTTCCTGTAGACCCATATACAATATTACCTTTAAAAAAGGATGCACATATGGGGAGCTCCACGCAGTGAGTAATTATTTGGACGCCTCCTACTCCTTCTCCCTCCTCCTCTTTCCTCCTCCCCTCCTGTTGGACTTACTCATACTCAGACTTGCTCATACTCAGACTTACTCATACGCAGACTTACTCATACTCAGACTTACTCATACTCAGACCTACTCATACTCAGACTTACTCACACTCAGACATACTCATACACAGACTTACTCATGCACAGACTTACTCATACCCAGACGTACTCATACACAGACTTACTCATACCCAGACTTACTCATACACAGTATCGGCTTGGAGAGCAGATTGTGAGGATGTCTCAGGCGGGGCGCTGGTTTCAGCACCCCTAAGGGGAGCCGCCAGGGGTGTTTGCACGGGCTCGTTCGCGGCCATTTTGTGGGGATGTCTCAGGCGGTTTGCTTGTTTCTGGGCCCAACATCCTTCGCTTTCGGAGCAGATTTGGAGGATGTCTCGAGCGAGGCGCTTATTTTCACCCCCCAGGTGGGCCAGATTTTGAGGATGTCTCGATCGGTTTGCTTGTTTTGGTGGCCAGGCTCGTGGGCGCAGATTCTTCTCAGGATGCCACAGGAGGCTCCAACAGGCTCCAGGAGGCCCCAGGAGACCACATGAGGTCCCAGGAGGCATCAGGAGGCCACAGAAAGACTCAAGAGGCCACAGGATGTCCCAAGAGGCTCCAGGAGGCCCCAGGAAGCTCCAGAAGGCCTCAGGAAACCACAGGAGGCCCCAGGAGGCAACAGGAAGCGCCAGGAGGCCTCGGAAGGCAACAGGAGGCCCCGAGAGGCCCCAGGAGCAGGAGGCCTCAGAAGGCAACAGGAGTGGCTCCAATCCCATGTGTTTTACGTATGCTCCTATCGATTGGGCCTCACCTGGAGCACGATTCTTTGATGTTCTACGTATGTTTCTATAGATGGTCCTTCTCCTGTGTACACAATCCTAAATGTTTTACTCATGTTCCTATGTATTGGGCCTCTCCTGGGGCACGAGTCCTTGGTGTTTTACGCGTGTTCCTATAGATTGCCCTTCTCCTGTGGCTCTAATCCGCAATGTTTTATGTACGTCTGTTGCTATAGATTGCGCCTCTCCTGGGGCACGAAACCTTCCTAGGAGGTCCCAGGAGGTCCCAAGAGGCTCCTGGAGACCCCAGGAAGCCCCAGTAGGTTTCAGGAGGCCCCAGGAGGCCCCAGGCTCATGCACAGAGACGCGCTCGTACTACTGAGGCTCATTCACACTCCAATTCATTCGCAGTTAGATTGATGTCCAGACCGTCACAACTGAAGCCCGTTAATCTTCGAAAGCTCTTGCGCCTAGACATTCACGGCGGACAGGTCCATGCGAGTAGATGCACATATGGGGAGCTCCACGCAGTGAATAATTTGTGCATACGGTTTTTTCTCAATCAAAGTGTGCCCCTCGACGCTCGCACCCTGTTTTCGACAGGGAGAGTCTTCCTGCTCAAACTGGGCCCCTGGCCCCCCGGATTACAACAACAACGGCTCCCGCCTGAGGCTTTCTCCAAATTTACTCAGCATCCCCGCTCCTGAGACTTCCTCACACTTTACTCAGGATCGGTGCTCCCGCCTGTGACCTCCTCGCAATTTAGTCAGGACCCCCGCTCCCATCTGAGACTTCCTCACAATTTACTCAGGAACGGCGCTCCCGCTTGAGACTTCCTCGCAATTGAATCAAGACTTCCTCGCAATTTAATCAAGACCCCCGCTCCCGCCAGAGAACCCCACACATGTTATTCAGGAGTAGTGCTCTCGCCTGTGACTTCCGTACAATTTATTCTGAAATCGCGCTTTCGACGCTCAGGAAACACGCTGCGCCAAGGTCGCCGTTACAATTTACTTGGTAATCGCGCTCTCACCATACTCAGGCATCCCGCTTGAATGTCCCACCCGCCTGACCCGCCCGTCAGGGGATCGCCCGCCCGTCGTGGACTCCCGCCCGAGACTTCCTTCAGGAACGGCGCTTTCGCCTAGGACTTCCTCGAACGTTCACGCTCTTACCTTCCTGTTCCTCCTTCCTCTCCCTCCTCCCTCCTCCCTCCTCTCCTCCCTTCTCTCTCCCTCCTCTCTCCCTTCAACAATTACTCAATATGAATACTACTCTCCCTCTTCCCCTGATGACGGCTTGGGAGTATTCGACCCCCCCGCGTACGGTTTTTTACACAGGTTTCCCCAGAGTTGGGTTTTCGCTTGCATTTTTGTCCAACATGCTGCTCTCGCTGAGGCGCCGGCCTCATTTTCGGGCCCCACTCGTTCCGAATCGTGCTCCCGCTGCAGCGCTGGCATCATTTCCGCCGGCGCCTGCACGCCCGAGCCGGCGCCCGGGCCGGCGCTCGGGCCGAGTCGAGAGCCGGTTCCGGCTGGCGCCGGAAAATCGAGCTCCGAGGCGGCGCCGACAAAAGGCCATTCCAATACACATTTTTCTTTTGAAAATGCTGAATTTCTGCTTCTGGCGCCCAGGAAGCCTCCCGGGCCGATTCCGGCGTGCTTCCGCTCGTTCCGAATCGTGCTCCCCCTTCCGCAGCGCGGGCCTCATTTCCGCGCTTCCGCTCGTTTCGATTCGTGCTCCCGCTGCAGCGCTGGCGTCATTTCCCGTGCCATGCCACGGCATGCGATGCAATGCTAGGTTGATACTACGCTTCGCGGTGCTCTTCTACGCCATGCCATGCCGTGCTCTACACTGCATCGCGTACCCTTTCGGGATCATTGCCCTGCTCGACATCCGACGTTGCGAGTAGAGAGGGAATCTGCGCCATGGTGAGGAATGGGAGGGAGGGGTCGGATGTCAGATATGACGCGACCGCACCTAGGTTGTCCTTATGCCTCTCTGCCCTATCCCCTCTCCCTCCTCTCCCTCCTCCCTTCTCCCTCCCCTCTCCTGCCTCCTCCCCCCCTTTTTTTTCCCCCCTCTCTCTCTCTCTCTCTCCCCCCTCTCTCTCTTTGTCTACCTCTCTCTCTCTTATGTATATATATATATTGTTTTCTGTCTCTCTCTCTCTCTGCCTCTAATCAACCGCCCCCCTTCTTCGCTCCTTCTCTCCTGGCGTTTTCCCTCTTCCTTCGTCCCCCCCCCCCTTCCTCCCACTCTCCCTCGTTCCCCCCCTCCTCTTTTTGCAGGGCCCACACCAATTCCAATGGCGGGCACATGTACGCCCACGAAGGATTGTTCGCCCGTTGAGGTTTTCCCGCCTGTCTAAGCCCGCCGGCCCCCGCAAAGAGAAATAATCCCCTCAAAGGGGGTGTGCTCGACGACAAAAAGGGCGGGTATCGATGGTGCGGGGAACTTGTTTTGAATGACGCACGGGCAAATAAGAACGAACAGTCTTATAATGATTGTTCTTGTTGTTGTTGTGGTTGTTTCTGTTGTTGCTGTTGTTGCTGTTGTTGTTGCTGTTTTGGTGGTTGTTGTTGTTGTTGTTGTTGTTGTTGTTGTTGTTGTTGAACCTTACTTGCCAACTAATTAGTATTGTTGGACATCCCGAGTGTGCTTTGGCGCTCTCACTTTGGCGCCGGTTGCATTTCTTCTGAAACTTAGACTTGCGCTCGGGCGTTTCGGGGGTGCGCCAAAACCGGCCCCCAACATCAACGTTCCGGCTCGATGCTTCCTCCTTTTCCACACGGGGTCGGAACTCTTGCTCGCCCTCTAAACCCGGCTTTCCAGCAACATCGGCGGTCCCGCTCGATACTTCTCTGCTTTTCACCTCTGACTGGGCGCTCCCGCTTCAGGACACCCTACAAACAACGACGCTCCCGTTCTACCTAAGACTTCCATGAGGCCCTGAGGCTCCCCGAGTCCATGTTGAACCTTAATTACTAAACAAGTATCACCCTGAATGCGCTTTCGCGCTCTCGCGCCTGCTCCGCGCGACCTCGCTTTAGCTCGTGTCCTGGGGCGTGGCGTCGTCGCCGTCGTCGCCGCCGCCGCCGCCGCCGTCGTCGTCGTCGTCGTCGTCGTCGTCGTTGTGGTGGTGGTGGTGGTGGTCGTCGTCGTCGTCGTCCTGTTTCTCCCTCTCTTATTCCTCTTTCCCTCACTCTTCCACGCCAGTTATCAAGCCAGTCGTCGGAGCCTTCCCTTTCCTTCCTTCCCTCTCCCTCATTCCTTCCCTTTCCCTCCCTTTCCCCCTCTGACGCGCCAGCTCTCTCGCCTGTTTCCACGCCAGCTTCGCGTTCTGTGTCCGGCGATTTGCCAGCTTTGGCGAAACTTGGCGCAAAATCCCGAACGGGCGCCCTCGCCTGAGACATCTTCGGCGAGGCGAGACCCCCATGCCGTTTGTGGGCCCGACGACGACGACGACGACGACGACGACGACGACGACGACGACGGCGGCAGCGGCGGCGGCGGCGGCGACGACGATGACGACGACGATGAGCCCCGGCGCCATCAGAAAGTGGCCGACGCAAAAGCGGCCCTCGGGAAGGGGTCGAAAGCCTAGGGGCCTAAGCTCGGAAGCTTCTCTCAGAGGCTCGGGGGGTTCTCCACGGGGCTCTCCGAGAGGTTGGGAAGCCTTTTTCCCAGGGGCGTTGGGCCACTCATGCGTCGTGATACCTAGAAGCAAAGCCCAGGCAGGGAGATCGCGAAAACGATGTGCCATTTGGGCTGGAGATTTTGAGGTGCTTCGGAAGAAATGTTGTCAGGACCCCCCCGGGCGGGGGATCATGGGGGAGGGGATATCGGACCCCTGTGCGCAAGGACAACATCCCCCATGAGGGGGGAAGTACCATCATGGATGCATGGTGTAATTAGAAGCGTACATCATTTGGGTAAAATTATTGTTGTTGTGTTGCTGCTGTTGCTGCTGCTGTTGCTGTTGCTGTTGCTGTTGTTGTTGTCGTCGTCGTCGTCGTCGTCGTCGTCGTCGTCGTCGAATATTAAGTATTCAATAATTTTTATTGTCGGACCCCCCAGGCGCTTTGGCGCTCTCGCCTCGGCGCCGGCTGCATTTTCATTGAAAGGGAGGCTCACGCTCGAGCAGTTTGAGGGGGCGCCAGAACCAGCCCCCCAACAACAACAACAACGCTCCCGCTCGAGACTTGCTCCTTTTTTACTTAGGGCCGCTGCTCTCCCTTGCCGCCGAAAGCCGCCGTCCCAACAAAACCAGCGCTACCGCTCGAGACCTCCTCCCGTTTTACCTTGGACTGGCGCGCTATTCTTTCTCTCATCGGCGCCGCCCCCAGCAACAGCAACGCTCCCGCTCGAGACTTCCTTCCTTTTTTACTCAAGGCCGTGCTCCTCTTCGCCGCTGGAAACCGCCCGTCCCGACAAAACCACGGCTCCCGCTCGAGATTTCCTCCCTTCTTACTCAAGGCGGTGCTCCTCCTCGCCGCCGACAACCGCCGTTCCAACAAAACCAGCGTTCCCGCTCGAGACTTCGTTTGGTTTTACGTTGGACTAGCGCCCTACCCTCTTCAGCATTGGCGCCGGTCCCAGCAACAACAGTGGCCGTGCTCGAGACTTCCTCCCTTTCTATTCAGGGACAGGTCCTTGCCTCGCCGCCGACAGCCCCCATCCCCACCAAGGCAATCCTGTCGCTCGATACTTCCTCGTGTTTTACCCTTTGCTGGGTTTCCACTGGCGGTCTCGCATCGGCGCAGCAAGGCGCGGGCATGCGTTTTTCGAGGCGGGATCTGTTGAAATTCCTCGGAGGAGGTGTTTACAAGACCTCATTGGGCGGGAGATTTCGGAATGGGAATAACGGACCCCGCTACAGAACATAATTCCCCCATGATGGGGATGGTTATCATGATGGTCGCTTGCATCGTGTGGAAACATGGCGCATTAGGGTAAAATAATTGTTGCCGCTGTTGTTGTTGTTGTTGTTGTTGTTGTTGTTGTTGCTGTTGTTGTTGTTGTTCTTGTTCTTGGTGTTGTTGTTGTTGTTGTTGTTGTTGTTGTTGTTGTTGTAGTTGTTGTTGTTGTTGTTGTTGTTCTTGGTGTTGTTGTTGTCGTCGTTGTCGTTGCTGCTGCTGCTGTTGTTGTTGTTGCTGTTGCTCTTGTTGGTGTTGTTGCTGCTGCTGCTGTTGTTGCTGTTGTCGTTGTTGTTGTTGTTGTTGTTGTTGTTGTTGTTGTTGTTGTTGTTGTTGTTGTTGTTGTTGTTGTTGTTGTTGCTGCTGTTGTTGTTGTTGTTGTTGTTGTTGTTGTTGTTGTTGTTGTTGTCGTCTCCCACCCCTTCCTCCCTCCCCCCCCTTCCGTCCTCCTCCGTTCTCGTCCACCTCAGCGCCAACTCCAGGTGTTCGTCAGCCGGGCCAGCGTCGCGGACCCCCGCTCCGCTCTTGCCCCCTGCAGTGCCCTCGCGCCTCGTGGCGCCGCGATGGACCTGCGCGCGCCGCCCGCGCCGCCCGCTTCGGTCGGCGGAAGGCCGTCGCGCGCAGGCGCAGCGGGCGCGGGCGCGTGCTGTGCAGCGCCTGCTCTTTGTCGGGAACCGGAACATATACTCCAGATTTCGTAATAAAAGGGAGGGGGTCTGGACCCTCCAAGACAAGCCATTTCAGACCCCCCCCCGTGGGAGAACCCTCCAAAACATCGTCCCCAGACCCCCCCAGGCCCTCCAAGATAGCCTGGAAGAGACCCCCCCCCCGAAAGGAGACCCCCCTCCCTTTATTACGAAATCTGGAGTACATTTGCCAGTGGCGGGTTGTTTTTTCAATCCGACGACTTTTTGAGGGTCGGGGACGACGTCGGGGTGGTGTGGTGTATGCCTTTCCCCCGTCTTCCCAAGGGAGGCAACGAAACACGTATGCACCAGGATGACGGCTACACCAGGATCCGCGTTCCTGTGCGAATTTCAGCGCAGGGTCGGACAAAGCGTCGGTGCATAGAGTTCGTTTCCCTACTGTGGCTTAGCCGAGCTGGCGAACTACCGCGGCCGCCAACTCGGCCGCCTCTGCCTCGCAGTCAGCGTCGGCGCACCCCCCGCCAGTAGCTCCCGTGTGCGCCGTTGCGACCAGTGCGGAAGCTGCTTGCGACCAGTGTGATGGTTGTGATCGTGCAGGTGGGCATCGTCGTCTAGGTGATATTGAATGTGATCGCCTTGCTGCTGCAGGACTTGCTGGTCCTCGAGGCCCTCGCGAGGGCCAGGGCAAGAACAGGAGCGAAGGCAGAACTGTTCCTCAGCTCCTCAGCCTCCTGCTCGTGCCCGTCTTGCACCTGAGGCGCGTTCCCGTGGTGTCCTTCGCTCTGAAGCTGGCCCTGCTCAGCGCCCTTCCGCTGGACCCCGAAGTGAAGACGCCTTGGGCTGGCGGCGCGGACTCGAGGGCGCCTGCGGCGCTTGCGCGACCTGCCCTCGATCGACGTGAACCTGATCGGGCGGAGTGCGAGGACGAGCGTAGGAGCACGAGAGCACTGACGAGGACAAGGTTCATCGTGCCGATCGGCACTGTGATGTTCCCAGTCGGCCCGCTGAGCGCAGGCGCTGCGTGCGGATCGGGCGGTCGCCCGCTCTCCTTGCGTGTGGGTCGCTCTGGCCGGTCCGCGTTCTGGGCGTCCTGTCGGGATCATCTCCTCGTTGCGGTCTTCCACCTTCTCCTCGGTTTTTTGCCTCGCTGAGCTGGCTCGTACCGCCGTTTGGAGCGGGGGCGTTGTCCTCGTCGTCGTGCTCCTCCTCCTCCTCCTCTTCCCCCTCCTGCCTTTCCTCCTCCTCCTCCTCATCTTCCTCCTCCTCCTCTTTCCCCTCCTCCTCCTCCTCCTCCTCCTCCTCCTCCTCCTCCGCCTCCTCCTGACCTCTCTTCGACACGCTCTCGGAGCCCTGTGGCGGCAGCCTCCTGCTGCGCCGACGGCCAGGGAGGCCCGCGCCTGCGGCCGAGTCGGCCCCGATGTCCGCCGCCGCGCCAGGAAGCAAGGAGGGCTGCGACGTGCCGGAGCTCGCCGCGTCCCGCCCCTCTTCGCGGCCTTCCTCGAAGGCCCGCCTGCAAGGGAGGGCCCACGGAGGAGCTGTTTTTTTAGATAACAACCCCGGTATCGGGCTTGTTTCCCCCTCCCCCCCCAGGATGACCTAACCTTGCTGGTTGTGCAGGTCCGCGGGAGGGGGGGCGCGGGCATATGCAGGGCTGCCCACAGCGCGAGGGTTAGGTTATCGGCCGGCCCCCTCCCCCCCCCAGGGGGAAAACCCGGGTTATCGCCGATTCAAAAGAAAACTGTCTCCAGGAGGAGTGAGCTCATGATGCATCAACGATTTCCTCCTCCTCCTCCTCCTCTTCCTCCTCCTCCTAGTACCCTCGCCCGTCCCAGTTCCCTCTCGTCATGCAGTGGTGACTTTGGGATCGGGTCCGAATTTGGGTTCGGCATGGGCTCGGTGTTTCTTTGGTCCTTTCATGGTCTTCCCCTTGTGGTCCCCGTGCATCTGGGCGCAGCCGGGGCCCAGCATGAGCTTCGTTTCTTCTCTTCTCGCAGGTTGTTTGCACCAGAACGTGGAGCGGAAACGATTCTTCTCACCACAGGCAGCCTAAATGCAACAACTCCACACATGGGGGCGCCTCATTGTAAAAGCTGTGCTCCCGATGGGAATTCCCCTGGACTTGATAACCCGACCCCGCGGCACTTCATAGAGTTTGACAGGTGGAGGCGACTCCTTTTCGAATGGAACCGCCCTCCACCCGTGTATCACTGAGCGCGTTCCACTACTCGCAAAGTGCCTACTCGCAAACGTCAGAAAAAAATAGGTCTGCATCGATGTGATTTATCGTAACTCTTCCATGGCGGACCCAGGCCATTTGCGAGTCGTGACTTTGCGAGTAGCGTAACGCGCTTGTCCAGTGTAGCTGCTGGCTGTTAGGGCGCGGTGCCACGGCAGGAGCCCCACCTGGAAGGCGAGCCGCCCTCCTCACGCGTGTCAGGTGGCTCGTTGCACGACGAGCGGGCGCGGGCCCCCAGCCGAGACTCAAGAGGGAAGAATAACACACAGACGCAATTCACCGTCGATTCCACAGAAAATATGGGAAAATAAGGGAAGTGGGGGGAAGACAAAAAACCAGACGATGTGGGAAAATATGGGGAATTCTGTTATTTGTGTGTATTCATTTGTGTGTCCCAGGGCCCCTTCATGCTCGGCGCCAAGGCGATGAGCACCAGTTTGAACACCTGCTGTCCATGTGTGCAACGGTCGGACAGTTCAAGCTTCGACATCGCACATTTGTGAGCAAGTCTGAGGGGGACCGCCCGGCCCGCCCCGACGACGCGTCCGGTGGTGCGACAGAGAGGTCTCGTCTAGAGAGAAGGGGGGTGGCGGAGGGAGGACCAGGAGCAGCAGGAGGAGGGATGCTGGATGATGAGGAGAGCAAGGAGGGGAGGGGAACTTCCATTGTCAAACGTGGGATTCTTCATCTGTTGTTGAAAGTGGGTATTTTGGGATGCCCAGGTCCCAATCTACTTCAGGCGCCTTCCTACTTCAATCAACGAGCGGTTTTACCTCTTCAGTGGGCGGAAGCCCAATCTACTTCCAAGCCTTCCTACTTCATGGCAGGCGAGTTGCCCTCATCAGGAACGAGGGGGAGCACGCAGTGGAATAAAGGCTGGGGAACCGTCATACACCAAGAGGGGGAGGATAGAGGAGGAACCACAGGAGAAGGAGGAGAGGGAGGAGGAGGGGGAGGGGGAGGAGGGAGGAGGGAGGAGGGGGAGAGGATAAGGCGGACGAGGAAGATGAGGAAGATGAGGAAGATGAGGAGGGGGAGGAGGAGGAGGAGGAGGAGGAGGAGGAGGAGGAGGAGGAGGAGGAGGGCGAGCAGAAATCGCGGAGACCTCTTGGACGCCTCCCGTAGTTTCTTCGGATGTCTCTTGAGAGCTTCTTGTATGCCTCTTGGGTTCTCTCGGGGGCCTCGTGGCGGTCCCGGAGGCTTCTTGAAGCGTCTTGGGTGCCTCTGGGGAGCCTCTTGGGGCCTCGTGAGAGGCCTCCTGAGCGCTTCTTGGTGCCCTCTCAGGGCACTCTTGGGAGCCTTGGGGTCCCTCTTGGGGCCGATCAAGGTAGGGGCCGTCGTGCACCAGCCCACCCCTTCAGGAGACCATCATGTGGCCATCACCTCAGCGAAGTCGATGAGCTCGGCCTCCGCGCCGAGGCCTCATGGGGCGCCTTG
This sequence comes from Prorocentrum cordatum, assembly GCA_963575745.1. Classification (NCBI taxonomy): domain Eukaryota; class Dinophyceae; order Prorocentrales; family Prorocentraceae; genus Prorocentrum; species Prorocentrum cordatum. The sequence goes on from CAUYUJ010019652.1 coordinate 144,857, forward strand.
GATGCCCCTGGAGGGGCCTCGTGGGGGGCCTCGCGGGGGCCTCGTGGGGGCCTCGTGGGGGCCTCGTGGGGGCCTCGTGGGGGCCTCGTGGGGGCCTCGTGGGGGCCTCCTTGGGGGCCTCGTGGGGGCCTCGTGGGGGCCTCGTGGGGGCCTCCTTCGGGGCCTCGTGGGGGCCTCTAAAGGGGGGCGTCTGCTTCTCCGCCGCGGTGCGCACGGCACACTCCGCGCGCCGCTCCGCGCCTCCTGCGCCCTCGCGCCGCCGCCATGCCGGAGGGCTTCCGGCCGCCCGTCGCCCCCGAGCGCGCCGCCGACGACGACGACGAAGCCGACGACGACGACGACGACGACGGCGACGACGACGACGACGGCGACGAAGCCGACGACGACGACGACGACGAAGACGAGAACGACGACGACGACGACGGCAGCAGGAACGAGGAGAGGGAGGACCAGCAGCAGGACCAAACAGACGAGGGCGAGCGGCGTGGTCGCCCCCGCCTTGGGCGAGCGGGCTCGCCGCCGCCCGCGTGCTCGGCGCGGTCGCCGAGCGCCCAGGGCGCGGGGCCCGCCGCCGCCTTCGGATTTGCACCCCCTGGGAGGTCAGGTGCTGATTTTGCCCTGGTCCGAAGTCCGGTTTCATCCCGCTTGATCCGGCTTAATCCGAGGCCCTCTCCGGCGTGACGGCCCCCCAATGGGGCTTAATTGTCTTTAATCTTTCCGACGAGAACCTCCCAGTAGTTGCCTCCTGAGCCGCCTGCTCCCTCTGAGGAGCTCTCGCCCGAAGGGCCGGGGTGGCGCGGGTACCGACCCCGTTGGCGCACTCGCCGCGGTGGCGCTGGCCGGCCGCCAGCCCACGGACGTCCAGCATGCGCCGAAGCTCGTCGCTGGCCTGCGGCTCGTAGCCAGACGCTTGGCGGAGGAGGCCGCCCGCGATGGCGCAGCCTTCCTCGAAGCTCGAGACCGCAGCTCCGCCAGCCGCAGGCGCCGCTCCCGCGGGCGCCGCCGCTGGCTCCGCCGCCGCCCTGCGGAGCGCTGCCGCAGCCGGCCGCTGCCGCCGCTGCCCCGCGCCCCGACGCCGCCGCGAGTCGTCGAGGTCGGCGAGCTCGTCCGAGGGAGCAGCGGCGGGTCCGTCGAGCACCGGGCGGCCGCCGCGGCGGGCGCGGGACGCGCCACGGCCGAAGCTACCGCGGCCACGGCCGCACGCGCGCCGGCGCCCAGGGAGCGCCGAGGTGCCCCATTGCCCTGCGCCGCACGGACAG
>CAUYUJ010019652.1:151115-174671 GCA_963575745.1 Prorocentrum cordatum
TTCGGCGCTCAGGAAACACGCTGCGCCACAGACGCCGTTACAATTTACTTAGTAATCGCGCTCTCGCCATACTCAGGCATCCCGCTTGACTGTCCCACCCGCCCGACCCGCCCGTCAGGGGATCGCCCGCCCGTCGTGGGCTCCCGCCCGAGACTTCCTTCAGGAACGGCGCTTTTGCCTAGGACTTCCTCGAACGTTCACGCTCTTACCTTCCTGCTCGTCCTCCCTCTCCCTCCTCCCTCCTTCCTCTCCTCCCTTCTCTCTCCCTCGTCTCTTCCCTCATCCTTATGCCTCTCCGCCCTATCCCCTCTTCCTCCTCTCCCTCCTCCCTTCTCCCTTCCCTCTCCTGCCTCCTCCCTCCCTTTTTTTTGTTCTCTCTCTCTCTCTATCCTTTTTTTTTTTTTTCTCTCTCTATCTCTCTCTTTCGTTACATCTCTTATCTGTCTTTCTCTTTCTCTCTCTCTCTATGCCTCTAATCAACCGCCCCCCTCTTCGCTCCTTCTCTCCTGGCGTTTTCCCTCTTCCTTCGTCCCTCCCCCTCCCTTCCTCCCACTGTCCCTCATTCTCACCCTCTTTTTGCAGGGCCCACACCAATTCCAATGGCGGGCACATGTATGCTCACGAAGGATTGTCCGCCCGTTCAGGTTTGCTCGCCTGTCGAAGCCCGCCGCCCCCCGCAAAGGGAAACAACAATCCGTTCAACGGGGGTGTCATCGAAGACAAAAAAGGCGGGTATCGAGGGTGTGGGGAACTCGTTTTGAATGACACGCGGGCAAGTAAGAGCGAACAGTCTTAGACTGATTGTTGTTGTTGTTGCTGCTGCTGCTGCTGCAGTTGTTGTTGAACTCCCACTTCTGAATAATAATTCTTGTTGATCCCCCCCGTCCGGTGCACATTGCTTTTCTCGATTGAAGTGCCCTTCCTGGGGCTCGCGCCCTGTTTTTTTGCAGGGAAAGTCTTGAGGGTCAAATCGTGTCGTTGGCCCCCGGTGTAGAATAACAGCGGCTCCCGCCTGAGGCTTCCTCACAATTAACCAGGACCACCGCTCCCGCCCGAGAGTTCCTCGCGTTTCAGTCAGGAATCGCGCTCTCGCTTGGGACGTCCTTCGATTTTTTTCTCTTGGCGCTTTGGAGTCGCGCTCTCGCAGGAGACTTGCTTGCAATTTACTGAAGAATAGCACCCTTGCGTTGGAATTTCTTGCAATTTACCCAAGCGCCGCGCTCCCGACACCCAGGCACCCAGGAGTCGCGCTCACGCGTAGGACTCCCTCTCAGATTACATAGGAACCGGGATCTCGCTGCCCTCCGTGGCCCCGTCGCAGCCTTTCGTGGCCCCCTCGCTTTGTTTCGTGGCCCCGTTGCAGCCCTTCGTGGCCACCTCGCTGCCCTTCGTGGCTCCGTTGCAGGCCTTCGTGGCCCCCTCGCTGCCCGTCGTGGCCCCGTCGCAGCCCTGCGTGGCCCCTCTGCAGCCCTTCGTGGCCCCGTTGCTGCCCTTCGTGGCCCCGTTGCATCCCTTCGTGGCCCCCTCGCTGCCCTTCGTGGCCCCGTACATGTATGCCCTTCGTGGCCCCCGCTCGTTCGCGCCCGTGGTGGCCCTATATGCATATGTCCTACGTGGCCTAGTTGCTACCCTCAGTGGCCCCATCATTGTTTTCTGTGGCCCCGCATTATCTGCCCTTCGTGGCCCCCGCTCGTTCGCGCTCTTCGTGGCCCCATACGCATTCCGTTCGCGTCCCCGCTGTTGCCCTTCGTGGCCTACTTCGTGTCCTTGTGGCCCTGCTGTCGTTCTCTTTCGCTCTCGTTTTCGCTCGTCGCCGTCATCGTCGACGTCGTCGTCGTCGCCGTCGTCCTCGACGTCGTCGGCGTCGGCGTCGTCGTCGTGGTCGGTCCCCTGTCCGTCCCTCTTTGGGTCGGGTCGACGGTCCGCGGCCGCCCCGCCGATCAGCGCTGCCGCTGGCCAGGCCTACGGTGTGCGGCCGCCCCGCCGCTTGCCGGGGCCCGGCCTGCAGGGAAGAAAGGTATACCCCACCAAAAAGGGTTCGATCGAAGACGAAAGGGGCGGGTATCGAGGGTTTGGGAAATTTGGCGTGATTGGACACTCGATCAGAGAAGGGCGAACAGTCTTAAAATGATGATTGTTGTTGTTGAACATTATTTATTCTAAAGAATAATTATTGTTGGGCCCCCTGGTGCGCGCCCCCCCTGCGCCGCCTAGGCCGCAGCTACATTTTCATCATTTTCGTGAGGAAGCCTCAGAAAAGAGGGTGTGTACAGGATCCGGTTGTTTTGTTGTAATCCGCTTTCCCTTGCAAAAAACAATAGAAAATTACATTTCTTGTTCTAATATAATCAAATTTCAAGAATCCCTTGCAAAAAATAAGGTAAAGTGGACATTCGCGCGCGCAAGACGAAATCCTTCCAAAACCTTAGTGTTCGCAGCGATTTTAACATAAAAACATCAAAAAACCAATGGTTTTTCAACAAAAAATTGTCAAAATCTCATCCCGCGCGCTCTTGCGGATTCGTAGGAAACCCAACACTTTTTAAACATTTCTGTCAAACGGGCTTTTGCGAGCAACTTTTTCGAACTTCTGCGACAACGGTTGCGCACCTGCCAGGGCCATCATCCCTGTCAAATAATACCATGCGGGACACATTCGTTTTTTCTTCGCGCGCGCACGCCGTCGTCGTCGGCCGCGGGGCCCTGAATAGTAGCCACGGTCGTCCGCATGCCACGAAGTGAAGTGTCCGAACGTCATAGGGCGGGAAGCTGGGTGTGGGTGGTGGCGAAGAGTCGTTTGGAAATTTGGTAGAGCTTGAACCGGCCCCCCCACAAAGTGGGGGTATTGCCCGCCTCCTATGAAAACCCTGGCACTGGTGAGAACGGAGTGTCCCCAGTCTTAAATGATTGTTGTTGTTGTTGTTGTTGTTGTTGTTGTTGCTGCTGCTGCTGCTGCTGCTGCTGCTGCTGCTGTTGCTGTTGTTGTTGTTGTTGTTGTTGTTGTTGTTGTTGTTTGGCGATGTCCCCTTCGCGACCCTGCCCGCGACCCACCGGCGACCCACCCCGCGACCCGCCCGCGACCCACCGGCGACCTACCCGCGACCCACCCGCGACCCGCCCGCGACCCACCCGCGACCCACCCCGCGATTCGCGCGCGACCTACCCGCGACCCACCCGCGACCCACCCGCGACCCGGCCCGCGACCCACCCGCGACACACCCGCGACCCGCCCGCGACCCGCCCGCGACCCACCGGCGACCCACTCGCGACCCACCCCGCGACCCAGCCGCATTTTTTCAAACGAAGAATCGGCGCCTGCGGCGGGCTTCTCCAGAGCCAGGCAGGCTGCAGACCTCCCCGCCTGCGGCTTCGGGGAGCTACGTCTTGAGTCTCAGAATTGTGTTGTTGACCCTTGGTTACTTGCTTGACTCTTCCTCACAATGTATTGAATGATCGCGCTCTCGCGCGGGACTTCTGTACAATTTATGCGGGAATCGCGCTCCCGCGTGGGACTTTCCTCGCAATTAATCAGACGATGCGCCCTCGGCGCTTAGGAATCACGTTCTCGCTTTGGCCTTTCTCAGGATTTACGTAGGAATCGCGCTATCGCTCGAGACTTCCTCGCAATTCATGCAGGACCCACGCTTTAGCACCCCGCCTGCTCGACCTGGTCGCTTCCGCCCGCCTTCCGACCCGCCCGCTATGGGTCTGCCCACCCGATGTGCCCGTCTGGTTCTACCATTTGTTTTCTGCTCCTTGCCCCTACCCTGCTAATTTCTCTCGAGTTTCATCCTTCTCCCTCCCGCTTCCACCCGTCCTCACTTCCCCTGTTTCAGGGGCTGCGCTAAATGCACGTGGCAGGGAAGGAAGAGATACCCCCAAGGAGTACGATCGAAGACGACGAGGGCAGGTACCGAGGGCTTGGGATATACGTTTTGGATGGCACGTGGCCAGATAGGAGCGACCAGTCTTAACATTGTTGTTGTTGTTGTTGTTGTAGTTGCCGTTGTTGATGCTGTTGATGATGATGCTGATGATGATGATACTGCTGCTGCTGCTGCTGATGCTTATGATGGGGTGATGATGATCAGGATGAGGATGAGGATAGTGATGAGGGTGAGGATGAGGATGATGATGCTGATGATGATGATGATGATGCGCATCCTGATGCTGATGCTGGATGAGTCTGATGCTGGTGCTGATGCTGATGATGAGGATGAGGATGAGGATGGTGCTGCTGCTGCTCATGCTGATCTTGCTGCTGATGATGATGCTGATGATGATGATGATGATGATGATGATGATGATAACTGTGATGAGACGGAGGAGGAGGACGAGGAGGAGGAGAAGCAGAAGCAGGAAGGGACCGACGATTGGGAGGAGGCAGGATTGAGGAGCGAGGGAGGTTGTAGGATAGATGTGGGATGACCCAGCACACATGGGTAGGAGGAGGCGAAGATGAGCAGGAGGAGGTTGATGCTTTCGGCATGGTGCAGCTGGCTGCGGAGGGCGCGTCGCTAGAGCGCTCGAGAAACCCGCCGGAGGCTTCTAGTACCTTTCCGCAGCGATTTTGGTTTTGGCCACCCAGAAGCCAAGGACCGTGCGGTCTTCCTGACTATTCGCAAGTCGTCGGTCAAGCCGCCGCCTTCGGTGCAATGGCGGACCAGCTCACCGAGGAGCAGATCGCCGAGTTCAAGGAGGCGTTCTCCCTATTCGACAAGGACGCAGGGCTGGACCCAAACGGTGTTTTTGGCGATTTCGTGGGCCGTTTTCGTTTTGACTTCGTTTTGCGGTAAAGGCGGATTGGAGACAAAAGCGAGGGATAACGAAAACAACGAAAACGAAACACACCGTTGAGGTTCAGCCCTGCAAGGACGGGGACGGCACCATCACCACCAAGGAGCTGGGCACCGTGATGCGCTCTCTGGGGCAGAACCCCACCGAGGCCGAGCTACAGGACATGATCAACGAGGTGGACGCGGACGGTAACGGTACGATCGATTTCCCCGAGTTCTTGTCCCTGATGGCGCGCAAGATGAAGGACACGGACACCGAGGAGGAGCTGATCGAGGCCTTCAAGGTGTTCGACCGCGACGGCAATGGCTTCATCAGTGCTGCAGAGCTGCGCCACGTGATCCAACGGGCTTTGCCGTCAGACGCCCCCGCCTCTCATAGATTTGTGGCCCAGGGAGGGCAGTCGGGTTGAAATAATTATTTGGATTTCTGGAGACAAATGAACTTGATAATTCTATGGCAGTGTTGGGACATCATCTTGGAATGTTCTTTGCGGCAGCTCGAGGCCTCCGTTGCCATCCTGGGCCATCTAGGATGATCCGCGTGTTGCCTTGGGGCTACTTGGAGCCATCGTGGGGCCTTGTCGGGATCTGCGGGGCATCTCGGACCTATCAGAGTCATATTTGCGATTTCGGGTTACGTGTCTGGGGATTGTTTTTTGGAAGGACATCTGCAACGACAACACATCTATAGTCGGAGGTCCGTGCGGATTTCTTGGGCCGTCGCTGGCCCCCCTCACCACAACCTGACGGCGCCTCGGGTCCCGCCTTAGGGGAAGTGGCGTGGGGAAGGGGGTCCGTGCCGACCGAAGAAGTCTGCACAGACCTCCAAATCATTCTATGCTCGCATCACTTTGTTCTCTTTTACGCAGGGCTGCTCGGGGCCATCTGGAGGCCTCGTCGTCGGGCCCCCCTGTGCGATCTTTGGGTCATCTCTGGGCCCCTTGGGGCCCTCTCGGGCCATCTTGTGGTCACATTGCTTCTGGGGACCCTCCTTGGACGTCTTTGCGGCCTCATGGAAACTGTGAGCAAACATCAAACAAGAGGCGGAGGAGGAGGAGGAGGAGGATACTGATAATGATGATGATGCTGATGATGATGATGCTGATGATGATACTATTGATGATGATGATGGTGATGGTGATGATGATGATGATGCTAATGCTGATGATGATCTGATGGTGATGAGGAGGAGGACGAGGAGGAGGAGGAGGACTGGGGAGGAGGACTGGGGATGATGATGATGATGATGATGATGATGATGATGATGATGATGATGATGATGATGATGATGATGATGATGATGCTTTTGCTGCTGCTGCTGATGATGATGATGATGATGATGATGATGATGATGATGATGATGAGGATGAGGATGAGGATGAGGAGGAGGGGGATGAGGAGGAGGATGAGGAGGACCTCCAAGGCCCTTGCATCCTTATCGCGCATCCTTATGGCATGGGTTGACTGTAGTGCGATGGGAAGTCAGCTCAGCTCTTCGCGGCCTGGTGCCCCTGCGAGGGGGCCAGCGGTTGACCAACCTCGGCGAGAAGCTCACCGACGAGGAAGTCGACGAGATGATCCGCGAGGCCGACGTCGACGGTGACGGCCAGATCAACTACGAGGAGTTTGTCAAGATGATGATGGCCAAGTGAGCGGGGGGTGCCCGACGTTCGCAGCGGGCCCGCCGACCCGCGCGGTCTGAGGAGGAGGGGGGTTGTAGGATAATGATGGACGGAGGGCGGGGTGATGAGGAATGAGGGGCAGGAGGAAGAGGCGGAGGAGGATGATCGAGGAGGCAATGGTGTTGATGGTGATCTTGGTCATGATGAGCAGGATGAAGACGAACATCGTAGTAACAATTATAAGCATGATGCGATGATGATGCTGCTGCCGAGGATGAGGATGATGATGACTATGATATGTTAATCACGCTGCTGATGATCAGTATTGCCATGTGGGAAGCAGCAGGACGAGGGTACGGAGTGAGGATCAGCTGGATGATAAGGAGAAGGTGGAGGCAGGAGGTGGAGAGGAAAGGGAAGGCGAGGATCATGATGATGACTAGGAGGAGTTGGAGAAGCAGGAGTAGGTGGTGTGAGGAGGGGGTTGGTAGGATGCAGGAGGGAGGACAAGCGGAAGCGCAGTCAATATGATTGCCCGGGCACTATCAATATGACCGCCCGGCCCGAGCACGGTGCTTCAGTTCAGATCATGGATTGCCTTGCCACGTTGTCTCCGCTCCAAGGGGCAACAAAAGGGAGTGTTCTGATTGTTAGGGGGTGTGGGGGGAGGGGGGAGGAAGCGGGGAGGAGGAAGCAGGGAGCATCATAGGGTTCACGACATCGTTTTTAGGGTGAGGGGGAAGGCGGAAGAGGACGAGGGACGGGAGGATGAAGCAAGGCATTAGAGCGGAGAGGATGCAGGATGGAGGAAGGAAAGGATGGAGAGGAGAAGGAAGGAGCACGGTCATGGAAACGAGTCAACCTTGGTTCGTAACGAACGCATGAGGTCCGCACCAGCGAAGTGTTGCTGTTTTCCGCGAGGCCACCTCTGCTCGTCGAGGGGCAAGTGGTGGCGTTGATACCCTGCCCCGCGAGGCGGACCGACCACTCTCCAGCCAACACCCAGCCAGAGGCGATGAGGAAGGCGGAAGCCAATAACGAAATGGGCACAGCGAGCGGGGGCCAATCTCTGGGCGCAGCGAGCGGGAGCGAAAGGGCACAGACGGGGCCGTGCAAAGTGGGTACGGAAACAGTGGGTCCAAAGTCCAACAGCAGTTCCTGTTCATCCTGGACAGGATTCGCTGTCGGCGACACCCGCGGGTGTCGTCGATCTGAGGCAGCGGGTCGCCTGCCCGACAGCGGCCGCCGTCGGTGTTGGACAACGGTTGTTGGTGGGCATCTTACCCATTTTGCCCTTACCCATTTCGAGCGTCCAGAACGGAGCGGGGGCAAAGAGAGCAGATCTTCATTCTCCGGGCGGCCCGCGCGAGGGCCGCCCTCGCACGCAGAGGCGGCAGCCAGGGGTGTCGGGATCTGAGCCGCGGCGGCGAGGCCGCCCTAGCACCCGAGGACGGGGCCCCAGGAGTCAGCGAGCGCGTTCCACTGCTCGCAGAGAGCCTACTCGCAGACGCCTGCCTCGAGGTAGTGGATCGCGAATCCCCCTCCTATCTTCTCCTCCTCCTCCTCCTCCTCGTCCCCCTCCCCCTCCTCCTCCTCCTCCTCCCTCCTCCTCCTCCTCCTCCTCTCCTCTCTCCTCCTCCTCCTCCTCCTCCTCCCCGCAGTTACTCTGCGAGCAGTGGAACGCGCTGGTCGAAGGAGGGCGGCCGCGGAGCCGGGCGCAGGAGGCAGGGGCGAGAGCGGGCCCCTTATCCTATCCGACGGCAAGCTGGAGCGAGTGGGCACGGGAGAGGAGGAAGGGTTGAGGCGGAGGAGGATATGCACCAGTCGTGCTCCGGCCCGTGTTTACCTCCTCTCCAGGCGCAGTTCTCGTGCCTGTGGGAGTCCAGGCAGCGCGCGCTGGAGGAGACAATGCCCATGGGACGTCCGGGGAGTGGGCTGAAGCTCACGCGATCCTTGGACAGGATATCTTGCACGTCCACACGCCGGGAAACTTAGTGGGCAGCGTGGTTGTCAATTCTGCTGTTAATCTACCGTTTCCAGCAACCAACTATATGATGTTTCTCCTGGCAGCACGAGGACCAGGATGAATAGCAGGAGATAGGACAAGGAGGGATCCTGGAGGAGGGAGGGAGGATGACGGGACAGTTCCCCCTTTCTCCCCCCTTCTGCGTGATCTGCCACTCCTCCCTTCATCCCATCTCTCCTCTTCGTCTTTCCCCTTCATCCTTCCCCCTTCTCCTCCCCCTTCTCCTTCCTCATCCTCCCCGCCCCCAGCGAGAGACGAGCGACGACGACGACGGGGACGAGGACGACAACGACGACGACGACGACGGCGACGACGATGAGCGACGACGACAACGACGACGACGAGGACGGCGACGACGACGTGGACGAGGACGAGGAGGACGACCTCGAGGTCGACGACGACGACGACAAGTGACGACGACGACGACGACGAGCTACGACGACGATCGACGACGAGCTACGACGACGACGAGCGACGACGACGACGACGATTGACGACGACGACGACAACGACGACCACGATTGATGACGACGAGTGACGACGACGTCGACAACGACGAGTCGATGGCGGCGAGTGGCGATCGGCGAGTGACGAAAAAACTGTTCCCTCCGACGATGACCACGGCGGCGACGATGATGACGATGTGATCGGCGGCCGCAGCGGCGACGACCACTCCGGTCGACGGCGAGGGACGCCGGCTACAATCGACGAGCGACGACGATGTTGACGACGCCGACGCCGACGACCAGCGCCGAGCGACGTCGCCGACGTCGCTGACGAGCGGCGAGCGACAACGGCAGGCGGCGCCGACGAGTGACGAGCGGGAGCGACGACGAGCGACGACGAGCGACGACGAGCGACGACGAGCGACGACGAGCGGCGGCCGCGCCCGGCAGGTCGCCGCGGAGTGCGCGCCTCCCTCGGCGCTGTCCGCCTCCTCCTCGGCGCCGGCCTCCGCGGCCCCGCGGGGTTCCCCGCCGGAGCCCCCCGCGGCCGCCCCGAGGCCCGGCCAGGGGAGGGCCGATAGGATCCCCGGGACGTGTGTTGGCCCAGTGCGGGTTCGCCCCGCCCTCCTCCTCCATCTCCTCCTCCTCCTCCTCCTCCTCCTCCTCCTCCTCCATCTCCTCCTCCTCCTCCTCCTCCATCTCCTCCTCCTCCTCCTCCTTCTCCTCCATCTCCTCCTCCTCCTCCTCCTCCTCCTCCGCCTCCGCCTCTGCCTCCGCCTCCTCCTCTTCCTCCTCCTCCGCCCAGCTCCACCGATTGATCATCACATCGCCTACGTCGTATCGAGGGGTCCCGATGGACAGCTGCACGCTGGCGCCACGACACGTCCTGGGGATCGTCGAGAGGGGGGACGTCCATGGCATCCGGCGGCTCGTCGGAAATGGAGGCGGCTCCGGCCTCTAGAGGCGGCCTTTTCGGGCTGCGAGCCATCAGCACATCGACCCACGACGGTTGCGAATCGAAAGATGGTATGTTGCGGCTTCGACGAGCCAGACTACCATACATTTCGGCAACCAATGATTAACATTGCTTTGCATTGCTTTGCATTGCTCCGTATTGCTTTACACTGCTTTGCACTGCTTTGTATTGTTCACTGCTTTGCTTTTCTTTGCATTGCTTCGCATTGCTTTGCACTGCTTTAAACTGCTTTGCACTGCTTTGCATTTCTTTGCATTTCTTTGCATTGCTTTTCATTGCTTTGCACCGCTTTGCATTTCGTCGCATTGCTTTGCATTGCTTTTGCATTGCTTTTGCATTGCTTTGCATTGCTTTGCATTGCTTTGCATTGCTTTGCATTGCACTGCATTGCTTTGCATTTGCATTGCTTAGTAGTGCTCAGCATTGCTTTGCGTTGCATTGATTTGCATTGATTTGCTTGCTTTGTATGGATCTGCATTGCATTGCTTTGAATTGCTTTGCATTGCTTTGCACTGCTTTGTATGGTTCATTGCTTTGCACTACTTTGCATTGCTTTGCATTGCTTTTCGCTGCTTTGCGCTGCTTTTCACTGCTTTACACTGCTTTACATTGTTTCGCATTGCTTTGCATTGCTTTGCACTACTTCGCATTGCGTCGCATTGCTTTGCATGGCTTCGCATTGCTTTGCATTGCTCTGTAATGCTCCGCATTGCTTTGCATTGCTTGCATTGCGTTGCATTGCTTTGCATTGATTTGCATTGCTTGGCATTGCTTTGCATTGCTTGCATTGTTTTGCACTGCGTTGTAGTGTTCCATTGCTTTGCACTGCTTCGCATTGCGTTGCACTGCTTTTCGCTGTTTTGCGCTGCTTTACATTGCTTTGCATTGCTTTGCATTGCTTTGCATTGCTTTGCATTGCTTTGCATTGCTTTGCACTGTTTTTTCGTTTTTCGTTTCTTTGTATTGCTTTGCATTGCTTTGCATTGCGTCGCATTGCTTTGCATTGCTTTGCATGGCGTCGCATTGCTTTGCGTCGCTTTGCATTGCTTTGCATTTCTTTGCATTGCATTGCTTTGCGTTGCATTGCTTTGCATTTCTTTGCATTGCTTTGTAGTGCTCAGCATTGCTTTGCGTTGTCTGCATTGCTTTGCATTGCTTTGTGTGGCTTTGCGTGGCTTTGCATTGGTTTGCGTGTAGTCGTTGCTTTGCATTGCTTTGCATTGCTCATTGCTTTGCATTGCTTTGCCTTGCATTGTAATGCATCGCATTTATTTGCTTTGCTCTGCATTGCTTTGAAATGCATTGCTTTGCGTTGCATTGCTTTGCGCTGCTTTGGATTGCACCACGTGGATTGCACCGTCTAGGTTGCACTACAGTGATTGCACCACCTAGATTGCACCGCATAGATTGCAAGGAATCACTTTTTAGGGCCCCCGGTGCCCCAACATTGGATGATACATCGGGCTTTGGCTTCGGACTCAGTTGTAATTAATCCAGGAATCGCGCTCTCGACGAGTCGCTCTCCGGGCGCTCTGGAATCGCGCTCTTGCGCGGGATTTCCCCACCATTCACTCAGGAACCGCGCTCTCGCCTGAGAATTTCCTGCCATCTTCTCTTGCTAACCCCTCGTGCTTATTACTTCCGTCTTCCATCTTCTCCCTCCTTCCTTGTTGCTTCCTTCCCTCCTTCCTTTCTCCACTCCCTGATATTTCCCTCCATCCCTTTTACATTGATTCTGTTCTTCCTGTGTAAAGGGTCTGTGCCAATTAGTTGTTCGGGGCAGGGATGGAAGATATACCCCTCCAAAGGAGACACGATCAAAGACGAAGTGGGCGGGTATCGAGGGTTTCAGGTATACGTGTTGAAAGACACGCGACCATATGTCATCGAACAGCCTTAAACTGATTGTTGTTTTGATGATGATGCTGATGATGATGATGAAGAAGAAGATGTTGATGATTGTCATGGTGGTTGTGGCGATGATATTCTTGATTGTGATGATGATCGTAATGGCCATGAGTATGATGATGCTCGTTATTCAAATGATGATGGCGAAGATGCTGTCGGGAATGATGATGACGATAATGACGATGGTGGACGTGATGGTCAGGTTGGCGAGCATGACGATGACGATGATGATGATGCTGCTGATACTGCTGCTGCTGATGATTCTGTGGTCATGACGATGATGTTGATCATAATGATGATGGTGATGATGATGATGATGATGATGGTGATGATGATGCTGATGATGATGATGCTGATGCTGCTGATGATGGTGATGATGATGCTGATGATTATGATCATGATAATCATGATGATGACGATGATGATGATGATGATGATGATGATGATGATGATGATGGTGATGATGATGATGATGCTGCTGCTGCTGCTGATGATGATGATGATGATGATGGTGGTGGTGGTGGTGGTGGTGGTGGTGATGATGATGATGATGATGATGATGATGATGATGATGGCGGTGGTGTTGGTGGTGGTTACGAGGAAGGGGTAGCGATTACGATTACGGCGATCACGGCGAGAAGGAGGAGGGGAGGAGGCGAGCGAGCAGGAGATGGATGAGGGGAGGCTGAGTTCGAGCCGTGAGAGCCCCGAGCGAGTACGGCACGTGTGGCTCTGGACTCCGCCCCACCTCCGCTCCCTGGCCAGGCACCCTGCGCAGGCGCCCGCCGCCCTGCCTGGAGGACCCCGATCGGGCGCCGGCCGCCGCGTGACGTCGCGGGTGGGTCCGGGCGACGACGACGGCGACGGCCGAGGATCCCAGAATCAAGGGAGCCGCGTGACGTAGCGGGTGGGTCCGGGCGACGCCGACGGCGACGGCCGAGGATCCCAGAATCAAGGGAGCCGCGTGACGTCGCGGGTGGGTCCGGGCGACGACGACGGCGATGGCCGAAGATCCCAGAGTCAAGGGAGGAACAACCACCCGGACCCGATAATCGGCGTGTGCTAAGCGGCCAGCGGCGTTCACAGAGCAGCCCTGCCCTGTTCGATTCCTTCGTTGGGTGCGTTGACTGCACGGCCTCGCTTGTCGGGGTGGTTCTTATGGGGGGGGATTGTTTCCCTCTACAGAAGTCACGGACCTAGGAAGGCAGCTTGCGTGTCCAAAGGCGGCGCCAGTTGACAGGATGCGGTGAGGATGTGCTACAGGGGGGCGGACTGGATTGGAGGAGGTCCTGTCTCGTTTCCGTCGAAGACTGGCGGCGGACCCTAGAGATCGAGTAGCCATTGGCCGCAACGTTCCAGCTACGCGCGTGAGACTAGAGGCCGATACACGGCGAGAAGTGAGAGGCAAGACGGTTATGCATGACTTCGCTGTGCCGAGCGGCGCGCTGCCGTGCGAACGACATGGCAGCCCTTCGCGAAGGTGTTCGACAGAGAGAGCGAGAAAGAGAGAGAGAGAGAGAGAGAGAAGGGCATATCTATATATATATAGACAACCCAGACTTACATCATATATATATATATATATATATATAGATATATGTATTGCAGTCCCGACACGTGTTGAAAGGGCCCCAAGAGGCCTCCAAGACGGTCCAATGGAGCCAAGAGTCACCGACACACCGCCCCAAAACGGCCAAGATGGCCCCGAAGCGGCACAAGAGCGTGCCAAGACGCTCCAAGAGGCTCCAACAGACCTAACAACATGTTCCCAAGAGGGCAACAGTTTCAGTTTTTGTTGGAAAACGTGCATTTCAGGCAAAACGCTGTTTCGCTTCTCCGACGCTCAAAAACAGCCCCCAAAGCTCCGAGGACCGCCTGACGCAGCCCATGAAGGCCCCAAGAGGCCCCAAGACAGCGCAAGAGGGCCCCAAGACGGCGCCAGAGGCATCTAAGTCGGCCCGAAAAGGCCACTAGACGGCCCCAAGAGGGGCCCAAGAGGGGTAGCACGGACAGAACACACGAGCCTTCCGCCCCAAGACGCCCCTGGGAGACCCCAAGAGGCCTTCGAAAGGCCCTCAAGAGGCCCCAAGAGGCCCCCAAAAGACCGAACATAGGGCCCCCAAGGATCCCCCAAGAAGCCCCTCAAAAACCCCCAACGCGCCGCAAAGGGCTCCAAGACAGCTCTCAGGAGTTTTCGAAATTGTCTCCAAGAAGCCCCCAGAGTCTTCCTACGATATGCCAACGAACATCCAAGGAAGCTCAGCCCAGGAGCGCTCCAAGACGCCCAGAGGTCCGGACCCCTTCCAAGGGACCGACTCTTCATCCCGTGCCGACTTTTGGCAGTCCCGGGGCTCGGGGGTGTGAGCCGTCTGGTTCGATGGTTTGGCAACGTGCATCGGTAACACCCCAACATACTTATACTATATGTGCGTCGCCCCCCCAGGGGCGACGCGCGCACCGAGAAATCTTATAGTAAATGCGTCCTGGCGGGCGCTTTCTGGCCACACCGCTCGGGAAACGATTTACTACAAGATGGGTATACTGCATATTCGGGTCGGACGCGCGCCTCCAAGGAGAACATATAGTATTAGTATGTCCATGTGCGTCCCAGTGCAGGGCAACGTTTGGGAGCTCGGTGCTCCGCCGTGCGAGCCCCAGGACCCCCTGGCGCGCCGGGTGCGTCCTGCCCCTGGGGCGCGCCGCGCCCCGGCGGGGGGGCCTACCCGGCCTCCGCGGGCGCGCTGGCGCCGCCGGTGCAGCCCGCGCCTCTCCGCGACGCTGCCTCGGCCCTCCCGACGGCGGCCACGGCGGCGGCGCCGACGAGGGCCACGGCGGCGACGGCGAGAAGGGTGCGGGGGGTTCCCTCTCGAAGAGGCGGCGCCCCGCGCCTCGCCTCCTCCCGCGGCTCCGTGCCGCACTCCTCCCGTCCTGGGCCCCTGCCCCCCGCGCGTCTCTGCTGCGGCGAGCCCCTCACACGCGCCGTGGCCCCGCAGGGAGCTCCACCGGAGGCCCCGGGGGCACCGTGCACACGTGGCCGTCACGTCCGTCTCGGCACGCTCTTCAACCGCTTCGCGGCACCATCGGGGGCTCCACCGAAGGCCCGAGAGGCGCCGTGCACATGTTGCCGTCACGTCCCTTTCGGCACGCTTTGCAGCCGTTTCGTGGCACCAGCGCTCCACCGAAAGCCCCAGAGGCACCGTCCACATGTGCGCGTCACGCCGGTTTCGGCCCACCCCTCACACGCTTCGTGGCCCCACAGGGAGACCCCCCTCCTTTGTCACACCTGGCTCTCGGTATCCACCCCTGCATATGATCGGGTCGTTCGCTAGGATGATTCAATGCAGCCGCTTCTCATTCGTTTCGGCCTCTGGGGGCCGTTTTCGGGCCCCGCGTCGTGGCGATTCTGCTGCCGCGCCGGTCGACGACCACAACGACGGTGACCTGGACCTCGGACGTTTTTTGTTAGTCTTGTAGTTTGTCTTACATTCTGGCCTCCGCAGGATCGAAGCTTCTGGCTCTGTCTGGACCTTCCGGGCCTCAGGGGCGCCCTCGTTGCCACGGCTGGATTCGCCTCGAGATTATGGTCAGCATGCACCCCTGGACAGGTTTGGGTGTCGATTCTGGAGGGGTCGCTGTGTTCCCTGCCTCCCGAGGGAACCACGACTCACGACGGCCGCCATTTCTGAGGCTATGGCCGCCAGAGGCCCGTGCATTGGGGACTCTTCGAGCCTCTCTCGCCAGGCCACCTCTCAGGGCAGCCTCTCGGGGACTCTGAGATCCCTCGAGGCAGACTCGTGGTCGTCTCGGGGCCGTTCTGGTGTCTTGAATCATCTTGGACCAGGGGCTCGTTTCGAGCCCCGCGGGGAACGGGCCACGGCGCGGAGAGATCCATATCCTTGCGCATCTTCTCCCCAAGTTGGAGCGTGGAGGTCACAGCACGGCCATGAGGAACATGAGGAGGAGGCGAGATGAGGAGGAGGAGGCACTCAAAGGAGGAGGAGGAGGAAGAGGAGGAGGATGAGGAGGATGAGGAGGAAGGGGAGGGGGGGAGGAGGGGGAGGAGGAGGGGAGGAGGAGGGAGGAGGAGGAGGAGGAGAGGAGGAGGAGGAGGAGGAGGAGGAGGAGGAGGAGGAGGAGGAGGAGGAGGAGGAGGAGGAGGAGGAGGAGGAGGAGGAGCAGGACGAGGAGCGGGAGGTGAGGAGGACGAGGAGGAGGAGGAGGAGGAGGAGGAGGAGGAGGAGGAGGAGGAGGAGGTGGAGGTGGAGGAGGAGGAGGAGGAATATTAATCATACGAATACTTTCTAATCGTCAGAAGGATGCGGATACAATTAATGATAACACTAAAACCAATACGTATAACAATACAGCAGAATCTACGAGTAATATGCCGAATAAGAGTAATACGAACATGGTTAAGTTTATTAATGCGACGATTGCGATTATTAAGCCGACAACCAATAGGAATAACACGCATGAGTGCGAACCAGGATGATACGCATGCGAAGAGTTGTTTGTCAGTAAGCATGATTGCCAGAGCTATGATGATATTTTTGAGATGTGTTGGGCCGCAGCCCTCTCGGCTTGAAGCGGTACGCGGTTCCGCGGGGGCTGCCGCGCATGGTAGCGGAGCCCGTGGCCTGAGATCCACGGGTCTTGCGTCGCAGGTGCGGCCCACCAGCCCAGCGGGAAGCACCGCGGGCTGCGGAGGGCAGCCGCCCAGCCTAGCAGCCCAGCGGGGACCTCCGCTGGCTGCGGAAAGGCAGCAGTTCGGTCTGTCGGCCCAGCGGGTAGCGCCCCGGAAGGCGCGCGGAAGGCAGCCCATACCCCTTGCGGGCCGAGGCAGGAGCCTCGGCGGGCGCGGCAGCGACGGGGCGGAAGAAGCAGAAGAAGCAGCGCGGGCGGCGGCGGTCGGAGGACGCCGCCTGGCGACGGCAGCGACGCGGAGACGTCTGCAGGCTGCTGGAGTCGGCGCTGAGCCTCGTCGAGAAGATCGTCGGGCGTGAGCTCGACCTGCCAACGTTCACCCACCGTGTGTCCGGGGACGTCGTCTTCGACAAGGAGCTTGGTCACGCGTGGCCGCTTGACGTCGTGGACCAGGGCGGCAACTCCTTCATGCCCCGCGAGAGCGAGGCCTACGCGGCCTTCGTAGCGTGGAGGTTCAAGGATGGAGGAGGAGCTGCGAGCAGCAGCGGCGCAGCAGGCAGCGGTCGACCCCGCGGCCGCGGTCGCAGCTGCAGCGGGGGCCTCGCCGCAACAGCAGCCGCCGACGGCCCATCAGGTTCTGGATGCGCTGCGGACGGCGACGACGACCGCGGGGGGCACCGCGGCGGCGAGCGCAGCGCCAGCGAGGAGCCAGGGTCGTCGGAAGTGGGACATCATCGACACGAAGCTGCTGATGAAGCCAGCCCAGTTCAAGGGCAGCGAGGCAGCGTGGCCCGTGCGGTCGTTCAAGCTGCCGGCGTACATCGCCACGCTGGACAGCGAGCTGTATCAGGGGATGGTCGCGGTCGGGCAGAAGGCCGAAGAATACGTCCCTAACGAGGCGTTGGACCTGATGCACCCAGCGCTCGTCGGCGCATCTCGGCAGCTGTACCACGTGCTTGTGCTGCTCCTCGAAGGCGAGGCGTTCGCCATGCAGCGGCCGATTCCAAAGGGCGAAGGACTGCTGGTGTGGCGCAGGCTCGTGAAGGAGTTCGAGCTCGACCAGCCAGCGTCAGCTCTGAGGCGGATGAGGAAGCTGATGAGGTGGGCGTTCGGAGCGGCGACGACCGAGACGGTCATGAACGAGTTCGACGTGTCGGTCCAGACGCACGAGCGGTGCGGCAGCGCGGTGCCCAGCGACCTCAAGGCGGCGATCCTCAGCGGGGATCTAGGACAGGGACCCTCAGCGGTGGCTGGTGGTCAACGCCGACCGCCTCGGGGACTAAAGCGGGGACTAAGACGGGATCGCAAGGCGCGTGAAGACGTACCTGACGAACAGGAAGACGTTCAAGGGCGCTGCCAGAGGCGCCGCAGCGGGGGCCGCCGCGGCGGACGACAGCGAGCCAGCACCGATGGACATCGGGTCCCTGACGGCGACGTTGGCAGCAGGAGGGGTGGCGCCAGCCGAGGTGACGACGGTCGGAAGCGCCATCGAGAAGGGCAAGGGCAAGGGGAAGGGGAAGAGCAAAGGAAAATACGGCGGCAAGAAGGGATACGGGGAGCTCTACGACGGAGGGGCTCCTGATCGCAGCGCCAGACGCAGAAGGACGGCAAGGGCAAATATGGCAATGATGGGCCGCGAGTCGAGACGCGGACGAGCATGAGGCGCCATCAGAAGGGCCATCTAGCGGAGACTGCCCTGACCAGACAACGAGAGTGAACAGCGCAGCCAGCGAGACGATCGAGTGGAAAGACGTGTCAAACTTGGTTCAGCAACTGATGCCGGCGACAAGCTCGACAGCATCGAGCGCGCCCTCCATGGCGCCGGGCAGCGTCACCCAGGCGCGGGCCAATGCCGTGCCGCTGTCGACGGCGAGCCCGATGGCCGCTCCGAGCGGCGGCGGCGCCAGCTCAGCGGGTGGCGGGGCCGTGGGAGACACCGCGTCCGCCATCCGGTTGTCGCTGCGCTTGGCAACCCAGGCTGCGCGTCCCGTGAGTCGGATCTCGATGCTGCGAGCTCCAGCGGGTGGCGGCTCAGGAGGCGACGACGAGAGTTACGAGGAGTACATCATGGTGGACTCGGGGGCCTCCAGAGCGACGTGCCCGCTTGGCCACGCCCCGAGCGCGGCGACGCGTGGGCCTACGCAGGTCTACGACGTCCGCGCTGCAGACGACAGGCGCGTGAAGCACCGCGGCGAGAAGAGCGTGCAGTGCAACCTGCTGGGCAGCTCAGACGTGCGCGGAGTGGGCATCGACTGTTCTGGATGCGAGGGCGCGTCGCGGGAGGCACCGCGACGGCGTCCGAGGCGCTGCGGCTCAACCCAGTCGGGGCCCAGGCGCCCGCGGCAGCAGCTCCCGCGGCGGCCGAGCAGCCGCAGCGCCAGGGGGCGTCGCTGGCAGAGGCGGAGCCCGATGGGGCGCCAGCGAGGGCGAAGCGGGTGCCGCCGCCCCCCTGCCAGGCGGAGATCGACAAGCACGAGCTCGCCCACCTCCAACCGCGAGCTTGGTGCGACAAGTGCGTGCCCGCCGAGGCGGCAGGCGGCCCGCGCCAACAGGGCGGCGGGCCTGGCAGCGTCGACGAGGTGCAGGTGGACTACCTGCAGCTCGGCGCCGTGGACACAGCTGAGGAGCTGGCGGCCTCGGCCGACAGCATGGCTCGGTTGGCTCCAGCGGATCGGCAGATCGACCAGGCCGTCCTGATGCCGCAGCTGGTGGGCCCAGTCGCTGGCAACGGCGTGGAGGTGCTGCTCAACGTGCTGGTGGTGGCGCGCCGCCAGTCGGCCGCGGTGCGCGCGGTCCTGGGGCCGAAGGGCATGCGCCCCTTTCATGTCCATTCCGGCGAGTGCGGCCGTCGACGCCTAGGGCATCGCGGAGTGCACCTCGCGCGCCAGCCAGGAGCCAGCGGCCCAGGCGCTGGCCGAGCAGATCTCCGATGGGGCGGACGCTGGAGGGCCTCGAGTGCCAGCTCGCGGCAGCGCCTGCTAGGAGCCACGCGTCGATGGGTTTCATCGAGGCCATGAACGACCAGGTGGCCAAGCAGGCGCGCGTGATCAAACTCCAGCTCGAGTCAGGCATGGGCGCGCGCATCCCTGGGTTTCGCAGGGTGATGCCGTGGGTGGTCAGGCACGCTGGATGGCTCCGCGCGCGGTTTGCTGTCAGGCAGGCCGCTGGCAAGACGGCCTATCACGTCAATCGAGGCTGGCCGTGCCGCGGGGGGGTGGCCACGCTCGGAGAGGTTGGCTGGGCAGGCGTGCCGGGCGACCGCCCGCAGAAGGCAGAGGCTCAGTGGCGCTCGGGTGTCTGGCTGGGCAAGACAGAGAAGAGCGACGAGCACTTGGTCGGCGGGTCGCGGCGGACCAGTCGGCGTCGGGCGATCAGGAGGCAGCCGAAGGAGCGGAGGTTCAACGTGGACGCGCTGAACAGCTTCGCGGGCTTGCCTTGGGACCTCCAGTCCAAGCCCGAGTGGGCAGGCACCGCTGCAGGGCAGCCTTGGGGCAGCGCCGAGACTCGTCGCGGAGACAGCGCGGCGAGGGCACGGCAGGCGCGGGTTCGGCAGCGCCAGGCCGAGGAGGAGCATCCATCGGCAAGCAGCAGCGGCGCAGCCGCAACAGCCCCAATGGCAGAAGAACCAGCGCGACCACCTCCAGGACCTCTGGACGCTCCGCCAGCACCCCTACCCGAGCCGAGGCTCGGACGGGCCACCCACGTGACGAAGGGGATGGTGCAGACCTACGGGCCCGCCGTGAACTGTCTGAGGTGCTGGGGGGGGCGGGGCGGCGCACTCTCATGGGTGCAGGGCGCGTGGGGGGGGAGCTCTCGGACGAGGCGAATCAGCAGGCAGCGGTCCGACCGTTGCCAGGCGACGCCGTAGCAGCCCCAGAGATGGAGGTGGATGCGGCAGCGGTCGACCCCGCAGCCGCGATGGCAGCGGCAGCAGGTGGTGCAGCAGCAGCGGCAAGTTCGTCCATGCCACCTCCTGCGGAGAGCGGCCCAGCGGGCGACTCCGCGGGGATGGGCGTGGACTCGAGGAGCCGAGTGGCAGCTCCCGCTGACGGCGAGCCACTGTCGAAAGCGCCCAGGGTGGCCAACCTCGCAGTGCTCGTTCGTGGACGTCAGCGAACCTGCCTATCTGGGACTCGACGGCGAGGACTGCGAGCGGCTGCAGCAGTTCGCGGCGTCCGTGCGTGATCGGGAGACTCCGACAGCATGGGCGTGCGACCTCGTGCCAGAGGTGGCGGTGTACGACAGCCGCTCGGGCGAGGTGCTGCCGAGAGAGCTCGTGGTGCAGGGGCGCCAGCAGGAGCTCGACCAGATAGCCGCGTTCGGGGTGCACGAGGACGTGTCCGACGACGTCAGCGTGGGCGGGCGCATGCGGAGCAAGTGGCTTGACGGACTGCGATGCAGGCCAGACGGGGCGCCCTTCGTGAGGTCGAGTTTCGTTGCCGTGGACTTCAACCTGTTCGAGCGCGACGACGTGGCGGCAGGTGCGCCGTACCTCTTCCACTTGCGGTTGGTGGTGTCTCTGGCCTCCTCGGAGCCCCCGTCGGGGCAGAGGCAGGTGGCTCTGTGCGATGCCAGCGTGGCGTTCTTCCACGCGGAGATGGACGAGTGGATGTGTTTGATGCCACCGCCTGGGCTGCGTCGACCTGGGCGGGTCTGGCAGCTCCGCATGGCGCTCTACGGTGCGATACCTGCGTCGAGGCTGTGGCAGGCATGCGTCGGCGACATCTTCGAGAAGAGTCAGCCACCATGGGCTCGGATCGCGCCTTGCCCTGGTGCCTTCAACAGCGAGACGTTGGACATCACGCTGGGCGTGCACGGATGCGACTTCGTGGCCGACGGGATCTCGGCGAAGCTCGACGTGCTCGACGCGTTTCTGGACGAGCACATCGAGATCAAGAAGCAGGGTCGAGTGGGGCCGGGTGCCACCGGTGGTAGCCGCGGCAGGCTGCTCAAGCGACACATCGAGTGGCGGGAGGCTCCGTCTTCTCGCTTCGTGCGAAGAGCAGATGATTCGCACGTGGGCAACCTACTCGAGCTCTTGGACCTGCCAGCCGACGCGACGAAGCCTCAGACGAGCCCAGACTCGAAGGCAACGGGAGGCTCCGTGCGCAAGGAGGTGGTCGTGGACGAGCGGCTGAAGAGGTTGGTGCCCAAGGCGGGCGGAGTGCTGACATACCTGTCCCAGGACGTGCCGCAGGTGCAGTGCGCAGCGAAGACGGTCATGGTGGAGGCGTCGAGACCTACGCCGCTAGCTGAGGCCAGGCTCAAGCTTGCTGCGCGGTTCCTGGTGGGGGGCCCAGTGACGGAGTGGCGCTGCCCGTTGCAGGACTTCCCTGTCACGGCAGACGTCGAGGGCGACGGCGACTGGGCAGGGGCGGGCGACGCGAAGTCCACGCAGTGCACGGTGATGATGTTCGGGGACCACTGTCTGGAGGTGACTACGTCGACGCATGGCTACGAAGCGACATCGAGCGGGGTGGCAGAGCTCCTTGCTTTCAACAGGGCGCGTGCCTCCGCTATCCTGTTGCAGCAGATCCTCGCGCTGCGCGGCATCCACGCGCAGGGAGTTGCTGGTACGGACAGCTCGGCAGCGAAGGGAATGGCCCACCGAGTGGGGTCAGGCCGAGTGCGACACCTCCGTATCCAGGACCTGTGGACACAGGAGCGAGTGCGGGCGAAGGATCTGGAGGTGATCAGGTTAGACACGGCGGTGAATCGGGCTGACATCGGGGCGAACTACCTGGGCGGCTCGAGGATTGAAGTCTTGCTGAAGCTCATGTGGCTCGCGACGAGAGGGCGCGCGGCTGGCCATGTGAGCGACTCCATGGCGGTTGTGCTGATGGTAGTCTTGGCGACAGAGCGCGTGCGTGGCGCTGCGGGGGCGACCGCAGCCGCGGGAGACAACCAGTGCGACGGCAGCACGATAGGCATCGTCAGGCCACTGTTCCTGTTCATGCTGGTGTACATGATAGCAGCCACGGTAGCGGTGTGCTACCTTGCCCAGATGCGCTCGACGGAGCGTCAGCCCGACGCTGCGGGCGGCGAGGTGACGGAGGGCGCCGACGACGGGCCGGGCGACGACGCCTGGGGCGGACGAGAGCGGGAAGCACCGCCTCCAGCCAGAGCTAGCGCGGGCGCTCAGGGCGGACGAGAGCGGGAAGCACCGCCTCCAGCCTCGGCTGGCGCGGACAAGGGGCCGGCAGCGGGCGGCGCCGCGCCGGCCAAGGAGGGGCCTCGGCAGCGACGACAGGTCGCGCCGAGGATCGTGGAATGTCAGTATGAGGAGCCCCACGGCCTTCCACTCAGTGGCGGGCAGATAGCCGTCAGAGACGAGCTGAGGGCGGCGCTGCGGGCGCGCGGCCCCAGCGCGACGGGCCCGAAGGCGAATCTGGCCAACGGGCTGGCGAGGATGGCGGCGCAGCCATCCAGGGCGCAAAGCGGCCCGCGGCCGACGATCGACGAGCTGGTCGAGTCGGCGGCGACGACGTCGGCTGCGGGCGCCAGCATCTGAAGGCGAACGGCCCCTGAGACACCGCTCCCTGCGGGAGGCTCCGTGGGGGCGCCGCGCCTCGCTCCGCAAAGACGCGGCGAGGAGGCGTGCCAGAGGTATTGGGATATTGTTGAGATGTGTCGGGCCGTGGCCCTCTCGGCTTGAAAAGGCGCGCCGCTCCGCGGGGGTTGCCGCGCGCTAGTGCGAGGGCCAGTGCTACTAATGCGAATGCCAGTCAGGCGAACACACATACGAATACTATTACTAGTAATACTAAGACGGGTGATAAGACGAACGCTACTATTCCCCCTCGTGGTAATGATGCCACTAATCATAATGGCCTCAATGCCACCAACACAACTAGCTACGCTACCAACACGACTCGTGTTAGTAGTGGCAGTAGTAGCAGTAGTCGTAGTCGTAGTCGTAGTCGTAGTCGTAGTCGTAGTAGTAGTAGTAGTAGTAGTAGTAGTAGTAGTAGTAGTAGTAGTAGTAGTAGTAGTAGTAGTAGTAGTAGTAGTAGTAGTAGTAGTAGTAGTAGTAGTAGTAGTAGTAGTAGTAGTAGTAGTAGTAGTAGTAGTAGTAGTAGTAGTAGTAGTAGTAGTAGTGGTAGTAGTAGTAGTAGTAGTAGTAGTAGTAGTAGTAGTA
>CAUYUJ010019653.1:0-95000 GCA_963575745.1 Prorocentrum cordatum
TCCTCCTCCTCCTCCTCCTCCCCCTCCTCGTCTTCCTCCTCCTTTTTCTCCTCCTCCTTCTCCTCTCTCGTCCTCTTTCTTCTCCTCCTCCTCGTCATCGCCATCGTCATCATCATCATCCGCAGCCATGTCGGCTCAAGGCCAAGATGGTGAGTCATTGATTGCCTAAGCGGGGTGGGCTCGCATCCATACTTCCAGAGTCTCGCGCTCATGCGCTTGCAGCAACAACCAGGGGTGAGTTGCCACCCATTGCGATTCCTCGCCTTCCATATTCTAGCTGTTTCAGCTCTCCATATCTTCAGTGCTGCGCTTCGGACGGAGACAGCGCGGATCCTTGAGACCTCACGACGGCACCACTTGTCTTCCGAATGGTTTCGAATCGCGGTTCAGGTTCCAGTTCGTCCGGTTCCAGTGTTCCCAAACAGCGTGGCTCTCATCATCGACGACACGGTGCCCACAGTGGATCACGCAGTGATCGAGGAGTCTCCACCACACCTGCTGCCAGTCAAAAGCATCGACGCGATCGACAGGGCCGAGCACCGAAGGACGCCCAAGCTCGGAAGACGTGACAAAGGTTCTCGCCGTGCAGGCAGCTCGGGCGGCGGCGCGTCTCGGCTCCAACAACAGCTTCATCACCGACAAGCAGCCGATGTACGTCAGCTCATGGAGGGCTTGGACGATCTCCCCACGTTTCCAGACGCAGAGCGGCCCCGGACTGACCCACTTCGTGACCGAGATCCATGGGCAGCTGCGAGTGCGACTTCAGTGGATGGGCCACCCACACCAACCACTCAACAATGTGCTAGCGGACACATGGCGTTGGGACAGGGCAAGCGCTGGAAGCCAAGCTCGCGACTATCTTCACCGAACAGATGCAGCTGGCCACCTCGAGGCCCCAGGCTGAGACCACCTCCATCCTGCAGTCCGCCACCACCACCCTTCACAACGAATTTCAAGCTGTTCTTGGTCAAGCTCGCCAACCGGATGCGCGATTGGACACGTTGGGCTCCGCGCAGTCAGGGACATCAGCCAGAGGGCTCACGTGGTTGATCAGGAGCAGCAGCAGCTCCGCGCCGACGCCGGGCGCATCCAGGCCCGCCAGGCCATGGCAGCGGCGACTCTTCCGCCGCTCGACATGGCAGCGCTGGCGGTTTGGGATCGACCACCAGGCCCTCGCCTCTACTCCATCGGTGCCGCGACAGCAAATCACCGAAATTCGCAGGGCACCGAAGCCGTAGATTAACGCGGCTGGAGCGGCCATCTCAGACGTGGAGCCGGTGGGCAACGTTCCATCCAGGCGATTCTACATGCGGGCATTTGGCGGCGCAGCGGCTTCCCCTCGTTGCGTCTCCCTGGCGACGAACCTTCGCCATGGCGGGAACTGGGGCACTCCTCCTGCAACAGCGCCAGCGGCTTCGTCGCGCCGCTATACGTCCACGCGGACAAGAGCCCCAAATCTCTACGGAGCGAAATACAATCGAAGAAGCTCGCCCAAATACGCGGGGAGCGGCACGAGGGACTTTTTTTCAGGAAGGTGGACAATCGACGGGATCATCTCGTGCGACGCCATCCCCACCGTTAGCGTGGAGGTCGGAGACAATGCCTTAGATGGGACGGCGCTGCCGGCGCCAGGCCCGGGATCGATAAACAACGCACCAACGACACGTTCCAGCGCATATTTCGCTCCACCGACACGTCGCTGTGGCCCATGTAGTTTTAGATTGTGCCCTTGGCGTATCAACCAGAGAGGTGCAGACTCAAGCTCAGGGCAGCTGGCGCCTGGAAATGCCAGGGGTCTCTGCTGCCACCACGCCCGACGACGACGAAAACAAATTCTTCGACCCGAAGGAAATATGCGCCAGGGGTCGCTCATTCTGCCTCAAGAACCACATTGTGTGCGACAACAGCTAGAGGTGCTCATTGCGTCCTCGCCGCTTCCTTCTCGCGCGTGGCATTCGCAGGCATCGCAGGCAAGGATGGGTGGAGTAGCGCCCCTCCTGCCGTGGGATCACGATGCGCCTCCTGCTCTTCGGCCCCGCGTTCAAATTCACGCATTGCCCCCCCCCCCCCCCCCCGCGGGTGGCCAATATTCAGTGCTGGTCATGAATGCATGCATCTACGACATTGCTCCACGCTTCAAACAACTTGTTCCCAACGCGTGGAAGGGCGCAGTTGATTGGAATCATGGCGACCCCCAGCATCGCACGTTCATTGCCATAAGTGACTTCAACATTCGCGACGGGGAACCTCTTAGTTACGACCTGCCAACACCTGTGCAGACTCCTTTGCCGATGGCGCGGATATTCCAACCGAGTGAGGTCTGCCGGCGTGCGCTCTTTGGTCAGATGCAGGGAGTGCGGGCCCACGTCCCAACCCGCTGCAGCCGCCAACAACGCGCCGCGTCCGCCATCGACAGGGCCTTTCTCGCGGTGCCAGAACACTTTCCCATCGACACGGATGCTTTTCTGAATGTGGAAGCTGACCCGCTTGAGATGTCCAACGGGAGGCTCAGCGACCATTTCCATGCTGCTGCTCAACCTGAAGTTCAAGGCTCCAGGGGGCGCCTCGGACCATCGCACTCCCGATGTGGTGTTCAGCGACGTAAGGTATAAGGTTATCCTGGACCGGCGTACGCCTGCTGCGGAGATGGACCGTTTCCCACCCAGTTACCAGATGGCAGCACTTGAAAGACCTTTTGATTGAAGCGGCTGAACAAACCCGAGATGAATTGCAACGGGTTCCCTGTCGTGCGAATGACAAGCGTGCCCGATGGGGGGCGCAACATCGCACTGCGCAGTATATCGCGCGCAGTCTGGAGGCAAGATGCGAAGCTCGTGGCGCTCATCATTGCCAGCCCTGGCGAGGGTGCCAAGTTTTTCCGGCATCAGGATATGCGAGTTCAGCTTCGGGAGCCAATTGCTTTCCGCCGTCAATATCGTTCACTACACTCTGCCGAGCTTCAGGCTAACCACGAGTTTGCCGTACAATCAGCTCAGCGTGCCATACGAGTAGGCGAACAGCAAGTGGCAGCTCGTCGCTTCAAACCGATCAAGGCTATCCGCCGCAGTGCTGTGCTATGGAGAACCCGACGCCGCCGTCTCGTGCTAGCAGGGACTCGACCTGAGCATGCTCTCGATGGTTCCCAGTCGGCAATCTTCAGAGACCCCGCCAGGGCCTTGGAGGCCCTTATGGTCTGCGGTCTTGCGGGCACAATCGGCCGGCCGGCTGGAGATCAACAAAACGCCTGGATCGTCTCTACCCGGCCCACGAGATGGCCGACCTAGCGATGCCCAGCGTCACGGACATAAAGAGCACGCTCAGACATGTACGACACAGTGCTTCTGGCCCAGATGGGCCCCCCTACAAGGCATGGATTGTCTCGGAGGGCCAGATCGAAGTCCTGCGCGGCCTCTCGCAGCACCTCATGGCGGGCCACCACGCCCCAGAGGCCCTGAATGACTCCATCTTCGCCTTCTTGCCCAAAGGAGGTGGGCTCAGAGATGCCTATGACATGCCTGCGGGGCCCAGACCAAATTCATTCTCTGTCATTGCGCAACGCGGACTCCAATATCCTAGCTTCTGCGGCGAATCAGAAGGTCAAGGGACTGATCCGTGCGCGCACCCACCAAACCCAGCACGGATTTGTGCCAGGTAGGAACTGTCTTCACAACTTGCTCCAGCGAGACACTGCTGCTCGCTCTGCTAGCATCAGAGAGACAGCCGAAGCGCAGGCGCCTGTCTTTGTTGCGTTCGACATAGCCGCTGCGTTTCTACCCCTTGGCCACGACTGGCTGCGGGAGGTGCTCTCTCGATTTGGCGCGCCCCCGGGATATCGGAATGCGCTTGCCTCGCTGTGCTTCGGGCCTGCAGTTCTGCCAGGCTACAAGGCGAAATGCGATGTATGCCCCATGTGCGTTCAGGGGTTATGCGAGGCTGCCCGCTTTCAGGCTCGGTGCGGGCCACCGTTATGGACCCGATTTCTATTCATTTGGAGGCGGAGGCGCCGTCGTCGTCGCTACGGGGGGCGGTCAGAGGATGTGCGGATGATACGGGGTTTGCGCAGCCCTGCTTGTCCGATGCAACGCGCGCCTGCATTCAAAAGTGCCGAGTGTCTGCAAAGTTGCGGCTCCAGCCCAGCAAGACCGCAGTATTTCCTCTCTGGGCGGAAGTCACGCCAGAGGTAGACAGCCGCATTCGCATGCTCCCGGAGACGCGCATTCCCGAGTGGAGCGGTTTCAAGATTGTTGGCCAGTCGGAGTACCTTGGCGCGCAGTTCGGCCCCGCGGCCACAAAGCGGGGCCTGGGCGGAGGCCATTTGTAAGTGGTGGAGTCGGCCGAGCGACATCCCGCGCACGGCCGTGCCCTCTAGTGTCAGCCTGCTTCTATGCTACAGCTCTGCCCTCTCGACGCTCAGCTTTCTCGCGCAACTGTTTCCATTGCCGAGCGTTGTCTTACACGGAGAAAAATTTGCTCTGCACAGGGTCCTCCGTTTGCCGCCTAGCACGTTCCGAATGGTTGATCTGTTCTCATGGCTTTGTGGCACCCGCATCAGAGCTGGTCACGAATGCAGCGAACTTGTGGAGATGTGGCTGCCACGCCCTGCGGGGCTGGGAGTCGCAGTTGCACGAGTGGTCTGGAGCTGCGATCCTTCAAGTGCCACTGGTGCGCTGGACGCGTGGGCAATGGAGTGCGCCATGCTGGAAGATAGAGCACGGCTTCTTGCAGCGATGTGCAGGCCCTGCCGAGCAGCCAACCTTTCCGACCACCCCTGTTGCATCCTGGTGTTCGGCGCTGGCTGCGGCCCTCGACGAACAGGCCAGCGCAGCGGGAGAATGCCGCCAGGGGAATGTCCAGCGCACTCTTTCCTCCTCGCTGCGGGCCTCCCTCTTCCCCCCTAGCTTTGAGATCACGATCGCTAAGCGTCTGTCTGCGTGGGGCATCTCTGCCTCGATTGGTGGGGCAGTGGATGAGCGGTGAGGGGACTGTCTAACGGTGCTCCGCACCTTCAAGCCCGCTTGGCAGTGAAGCTTGCTCAAGACCCTCGCAGGAGGATGGACAACATCGCACCGTATGCATGTCAGTGGTGTGGCATCCTGCAGTTTCGGCTGCAGTGAGCAGCCTGACGCTATCTCCCACTACCTCTCCTGCCTGTCCTCGGTGAGTTCCTTACCCTGCCCTCCTCACCTCTTTTAACACTCGGCCTTGGCGCCGACAACGAGTACAACCGTGCATCGTGTGCACTCTCCCGCAGTGCCGGCATGCGCCTTGGTGTGCTTTGCTTTGGCACCTACCACAAGCTCAAGGCGACGCTGGTTCACATAACCGCTGCGAACCCTTTTGAGCAACTTGCCGCAGTAGCAGCTGCCGTGCACGCCATTGACAACGAAGCGTGCGGCCAGAGCGCTGCCCCCCAAGTACGGTGCATCATCATGATCATCAGCATCAGCATCAGCATCGCCATCAGCAGCATCAGCAGCATCAGCATCATCCTTATCCCGCCTCCTCCTCCCCTTCCTCCTCCACCTCCACCTCCTCTTCCTCCTCCGCCCCCCTCCTCCTCCTCCTCCGCCTCATCCTCCTCCTCCTCCTCGGCCCCCCTTCTTCTTCTCCTCCTCCTCCTCCTTCTCATCCTCCTCTCTCCTCGGCCTCTCCTCCTCCTCTCCTCCTGCTCCTTCTCCTCCCCTTTTCTTCCTCGTTGTCCTCCTCTTCCTGCTGCTCCTCCTCGTCCTCATCTGTTTTCTCGTCGTTTTCCGCCTCCTCTTCCTTTTCCTCCTCCCCTCCTCCTCCCCCGTCCTCCTCCTCTTCCGCCTTCTCGTCCTCTTCCTCTTCCTCCCCCGCCCCTCCTCCTCCTCCACCTCCTCCTCCTCCTCCTCCTCCTCCTCTTCCTCCTCCTCCTCCCTTTCCTCGTCCTCCTCATTCTCACCTTTTTCTCATCCCCCTCCTCCCCGTCCTCATCGCTGCCTCCCCCACAAAACGCGCGGTGGGCGGAGCTCCGGCTGAAAAGGTCTTGTGCGAGTTGGTCGCGCGGCGGGCGAAGGGGCGGGTGGGCGACGGTTCTGACGGGAAGGGTTGGGGGGCGGGCGGGGCAAGAACGAGGTGGCGGGGAGGAGGAGGAAGAGGAGGAGGTGGAGGATGAGGGAGAGGAGGAGGAGGAACAGTAGGAGGAAAAAGAGAAGAGGAGGAGGAGGAGGAAAAAGAGGGGGAGGAGGAGGAAGAGGAGGAGGAGGAGGAGGAGGAGGAGGAGGAGGAGAGAAAAGGAGGAGGCGAGGAGGCGGGAGGAGGAGGAGGAGGAGTGGAGGAGGAGGAGGAGGAGGAGGAGAGGAGGAGGAGGAGGAGGAGGGAGGAGGAGGAGGAGGAGGAGGAGGAGGAGGTGGAGGAGGTGGAGAGAGGTGGAGGAGGAAGAGGAGGAGGAGAGAGGAGGAGGAGGAGGAAAGGAGGAGGAGAAAGAAGAGGAGGAAAAGGAGGAGGAGAAGGAGTAGGAGGAGGACGAGGAGGAGGAGGAGGAGGAGGAGGAGGAGGAGGAGGAGGAGGAAGAGGAGGCGGAGGAGGGGGATGAGGAGGAGGAGGACGACGAGTAAGAATAGTAAACATCATTTTGATAAGAAGCACATTACTACTAAGGAGAATAATGCGAGTATTCAGAATCATCGGAGCAGTAGTACAACGACTGAGAACAGTTATCTTACGAATAATAATGCTGCGAACTCTACGTAATAATAGGAGGAACACCAATCATAAGCGGAATACGAATAGGCATACACATAAGAACAATGAGAAGAGGCGGAGAAGGAGGTTGAAGAGGAGGATGAGGGAGAGGAGGAGGAGGGGGAGGAGGAGGAGGAGGAGGAGGAGGAGGAGGAGGAGGAGGACGGGGGAGGGGGGGAGGGCGAGGGGGAGGAGAGGGTGGGGGAGGATGAGGAGGCGGAGGAGGAGGAGGCGGAGGAGGAGGAGGAGCAGGAGGAGGAGGGGGAGGAGGAGGACGGGGAGGAGGAGGAGGAGGAAGAGGAGGAGGAGGAGGAGGAGGAGGAGGAGGAGGAGGAGGGAGGAGGAGAGAGAGTGGGAGAGTGGGAGAGGGAGGGGAAGGGGGAGGAGGAGGGGGAGGAGGATGAACAGGAGGAGGAGGAGGAGGAGGAGGAGGACCAGTGTAAACCCAAGAGCCATCAACGATGTTTGAATAAACCCTCCCCTCCCTCCAGGCTCCCCCTTCATAGGCCCCCACAGGGGTTCATTTGCACTGGGGGAATGCCTTGTTGGAGCACAATTGTTTGAATACCCAGAAGCATGCCAAAACATTAGTCTCGGGATTCCAACGCCACGGATCAACCTGACTGTTGAGTGTTGACGATCATGAGTCGCGCCAGAAGGCCATTCCTGGGATTTCAACACCGCGAATCAATGTAACTGTTGCGCCCTCATAATTCCGAAGCCTTCCAAAACATCGCTTCTGGTACGCTGATCATTGGAACCCGTGAAACGCTTGAATGTTTGAAAACGAGTGCGCGCGGCGCCAAGGTGAGAGCCACATGTTGAAAATGGGTGACCCTAAGTCCGTGAAGTTCTTACACATTTACTTGTACATAGAATGTGCCCGGCGCGAAGCCGAGAGCCACATTTTGAAAATGGCCCGCCCTACACATGTGAAACGTTTTCCAATGTTTAAGATTCAGGGTCATCAGTGGTGAGGAAGTCTCAGGCGAAACGCCCAGCCCGCCCTTTCGACCAGCCTCGGGCTGCGACAAGGAGGAGTGAACCATGAGGAAGGGAGGAGAAGGAAGAGAGATACAGGCTTCGAGGTGCGACAGGGATACATTATCTTTAAGGAAAAGGGATGGAGGAGGAGGAGGAGGAGGAGGAGGAGGAGGAGGAGGAGGAAGAGAAGAAGTGGGAGGAGCAGGAGCAGGAGGAGGAGGAGGGGGCGGAGGAGGAGGAAGAGGAGTAGGAGGAGGAGTAGGAGGAGGGGGAGGGGGACGAGGAGGAGTAGGAGGAGGAACAGGCGAATCGAGGAACGAGGAGGAGGATTAACGAGGATGGAGGGAGGCAGAACGCTGAGCGAGGAGGAGAAGCAGGAGCAGGAGCAGGAGCGAGGAAGAGGACGAGGAGCGAGGACGGAGGGAGGCCGCGAGCTGGAGGTGAGTAGGGAGTGTTGGACGAGCCTCTCCCGCGACTTGTCCGTGAGGTGCGTCGCCGAGGAGCGAAGGAAGAGGTCCCGGTCAACCGCCACGTCGGTGAGGGCTCCCATCCGCGTGGCAGCACGCGCAGCCCCCGACCGGGGCGCCCGTGCCCCGGGAGCCGCTGCGCCCGCCGCCGCCCTGCCTCGCGGCCGCTGCTGCGCCGCCTCCTCCTCCTCCCCGCTGCTCCTCCCCCTTCCTCCTCCTCCTCCTCCTCCTCCTCCTCCTCCTTCTCCGCCTCCTCCTCCTCCTCCTCCTCCTCCTCCTCCTCCTCCTCCTCCTCCCCCTCCTGCCCCGTCGTCGGCGGGGGCGCCCCGGCACGGCGGGCGCGGGTCCGTACGCCGCGCGCCTCGAGGCCGCGCCTCCGGTGGCGCCTCCCGAGGGGGGGGGGGGGCAGCGCAGCCGCGGGCTCCCGCGGGGTCGACGTCGCCTTTGTGCCGCGCTCGACTCAGGAGGGGGAAAAACACACAGACACAATTAATCGTCGATCCCCAGGAAGATATGGGAAAATGTCGGAAGTGGGGGGGGAAGGCAAAAACCCAGAAAATGTAGGAATATGGGGAATCTTTCTATTTGTGTGTATTTACTTGTGTGTCCTGGGGCCCCTTCATCCACAATGGCTGCCCGGAGCAGACCCTCGGCGGGCCGCCGCATGCGTTCTCCCTCGCGGGCAGCGGCACGCTGCGAGGCCGCCGGCAGCGTGCGACGCCAGAGTTGCTCCGCGAGGCGGCTCGGCAGCAGCGCACAGGCACCAGGGTCAAGTCGGGCACGTCTCTCTACAGGAGGAAAATTCAATAATAGTCGAAGAAATATTTCGCGACGATGTTCGTCTTCTTTTTTGACTTGTTTGACTCTTTTTCGAGGGTATTTTTTGTCCAAAAACCGCCTGTAGGAGGACATGCCCGACCTAACACCAGGGGGGACCGGCCGGCCACCGCTGCCCTTCCTCAACCCCCGCTGGGGCGACGCAGAAACCAGGGCTCGACCGCGAGGGCATTCGCGCCGAAGCTGCGCGCGCAGGGCTCTCGCGCAAGCGCCCCCTCCTCCAAGCGTCGTGCCACGCCGGCGGTCCGCATAGTCTCGCTGGGGGCTTCGCGCAGTTCGCTGCCTCTGCACGACGTGGAGAGACGTGCCTCTGGCGATTTGGGGCCGTTCCAGTTTTTACGGTCCTTGGGCCCCGAACCCGCATTGAGCCACCGCGTCCGGTCGCCAAGTGTGTTTTCGCGCGAGAGCCGTTGCTCGTCGTCGTTCGCTTGCCGCCGAGGCG
The DNA here is from genome assembly GCA_963575745.1 of Prorocentrum cordatum. Taxonomy (NCBI): domain Eukaryota; class Dinophyceae; order Prorocentrales; family Prorocentraceae; genus Prorocentrum; species Prorocentrum cordatum. The sequence goes on from CAUYUJ010019653.1 coordinate 9,436, forward strand.
GCAGGCTGGCAGGCCTGGCCGGGGGGGGCACGCGCCCGAGATCCACCGTCGGGAGGGGCGCGGGCGCGCGCTCGGCGGGGCCAGCGTGCACGCCTCGGGCTAGCATTCCGACTATGAGGGTCTCTCACGGCGTCTTCGCCCTGTGTCGGGCCTTTGGAGGGGGAGGAGGAGGGGGAGGAGGAGGAGGAGGAGGAGGAGGAGGAGGAGGAGGAGGAGGAGGAGGAGGAGGAGGAGGCGGAGGAGGCGGAGGCGGAGGCGGAGGCGGAGGCGGAGGCGGAGGCGGAGGAGGAGGAGGAAGAGGAGGAGGAGGAGGAGTCCGGCTCGGGGAGGAGGTTGGGGGACGAGATGTTTAGCTTGGCCACCATCGTCCACACTGGTTCAACAAGCCGCACGAGTTAGACCCGTCGCCTGTCCTTCTCCGCAGTCGAGGGTCTGATGGCGGCACGACGCTCCAGTGGGACGGCGCGGGCAGCCAGTTGCTGCCCTCTCGACGCGGTGCCACAATTACGCCTTCACCTCTGGCTGGCCCCGACACAGGTGCTTCCTGTGCCGCACAAGTGACGTGCACATCGCGCGAGGGGTGCCAGCCTCGTTCGAGGCCGGACAACGGCAACGCTATGCACTTCTGGCTGGCGAGGGGCCGCCAACCTCCTTATCTTCTCCTTCCTGATTGTAGCTGCCACACAGCATGCAGAACAGTAAGGGTAACTCTTCATCTCCAACCTGGGTGCTCGCAAGCTTATGGCCACTTGACCCGGCCTTCGCCAAACTTGAGCACAAGCGCTTCGAGAGCCCCTAACATTCCACTTCCGGGTCTGTCGTTGGACGCTCTCCGTGAAAACTTGAGCAGTTTGCAGAGCGAGCTCCCCCAAACCAGGGCTCCCACTCATGCTAGTCCGTTGGTCACCACCCACCGAAGCACCCCATCCCAACCCGAAGATCCACATTTACCCTCGACTTCCAATGGCGGGGGGGGTCGGGGAACATCGAAAAATACATGATGAACCCGTACCTACCCCCAGCCCGCAATGTGGATCTTCGGGTTAGGTTCGGGTGGTCTGGTAGGTTGCCAGTTGATGTTGCAGTCACCTCGCTCGGCTGCTCACGCCTGGGCTGATGCTGGTGCTGCACCCTCGGTCGCGTCACCATTTCGAGACTCTCAATCGAGCTCTGAAGCTGCTGCCGAGCTATCTCTTCAAACACATGCGGATGCGGGGCGCTGCCTCTTCAAAGCGAGGGCCCACCACCACAGGATGGTGGGGAGTGAGGTCTATCGCGCCCAGGGCCCAGAGGAAGAAGATTCGGCATGTGCACATTACAACTCTCAGAGCACCGCGCGGATTTCGTGGATCGGCGCTTGTGCTCCCCTGACGGCGCTCTGGCGCCGCCCTCGGCGCGCTCCGCACGCCAGGGAGGGGGTCGGGCGCCGACCAAGACACCTGCGCGAACCTCCACAGGCGTTTGTTTATGGTGTTGTTTAGTACCTCTGGAGCCGGGACATCATTGGGAGGGGGCGGGGCGGGGCGGGGCCAGGCGGGGTGCTGGCAGGGGAGGGGGGAGGACCTCGGAGAGAGGAGGAATCTCCCCCCCTTCCTGTGCACTGCATCTCTCCGCTCCGCCTCCGATCCCATCGTCGTCGATGCTCGTTCGGAGCTGCAGCGTGGGCAATTTGGCCCGCAGGCCCCTCCGGGGGCGAGCCGCGTAGCCTCTTGTTCTTTCCGCTTGAGGCCCGATCCAATGCACGCAAGCGCCGACTTAGCGTCGATCCAGCGTCGGCGTGCGTCGATTCGTGTCGATCCGCAAGAGCCAGCAAGATGACACGGTAGGCCCCCACGAGTTGCCACAGGCGTCTCGCTCTGAGGCTACCTCTGTGGGCCCAGCGAGCCACAGCGAGTCGGAGTCTTGCCACAGCGATCATTGGATCGGCAGCGAGCTTTTCTTTTGTACCCGCGCAGCTTCGCAGGCGCTAGGTTCACGAGGAGCGCCCGAGGAACAGTGATGGCCTACGGAACTCCGAAATCCGTCCAACACGAACGTGGTCTCCTAACCTCACGGTCTCCGAAATCCGTCCAACACGAACGTGGTCCTAACCTCACGTTTTCGATGTACCAACTCATGGGAGGCCCCCATGAGTTGCTACAGGGGTCCTCGTCGTAGCCGCCCCTCGCCGCCGCCGCCGTCGCCGTCGTCGTCGTCGTCGTCGTCGTCGTCGTCGTCGTCGTCGTCGTCGTCGTCGTCGTCGTTGTCGCGTCTCAGTTGCTGTCGTCGTCGTCGTCGTCGTCGCTGTCGTCGTCGTCTTCTTCCTCGTCGTCGCCCTCTTCGTCGTCATCGCCCTCTTCGAGGCTCGCCGCCCCTCGCCGCCGTCGTCGCTCGCCGCCCCGCCGCGCCGCGCCGCCCAGTGGCGCCTCTCCGCAGGCGCGCCCCTGCCGGGCACCGCCGCGCGCGCGCCATGCCCGCGCCGCCGCCGAGCCCGCGGGCGAGCTGGCCGCCGCCCGCCAGCGGGCGACAGGAGCCCTCGCGGGCCGCCGCCGCCACCGCTCCGAGGAGGGCCCACTGCTCGGCACGATCGTTTTTTGGGGGGTTTCCATCATTTTCGGCCTCTCGGGGGCCCTTATCGAGCCGCGGGACCGTCAGGAAACTATGCAGGATGAGACACCAGCAGTCCCAGGGAATGGGTTGAGACCTCTGAAAGAGCGCGTTCTGTGGAAGCTTGGAGTGGGGGGTGGTGAAACTGGACCCCCCCCCCCCTGGATGGAGGAGGGGCGGGGTTCGACCCCCCCCCTCCCCTCCCGTGACGGGGGGGGGTTCGACCCCCCCCCCCTCCCCCTCTCTGCGTCCGCTCTCCTCGGGCCGGCGCTTGTGTCGGCGGCGGCTGGCGACGGCGGCGTCGACGACGGTGGTTTGTGGTGGTGGTGGTGGTGATGGTGGTGTGGTGGTTTGGTGGTGGTGATGGTGGTGGGTTGTGTTGCTGCTAGTGTTGGTAGTTCTGGCGGTGGTGGTGGTGGTGGTGGTGGTGGTGGTAGATTGTGGTGGTGGTGGTGGTAGTGGTGGTGTTTTTTTTTGTGGTGGTGATGGTGGTGATGATGGTGAGTTGTGGTGGTGATTGTGGTGGTGGTGACGGTGACGGTGGTGGTGGTGGTGGTGGTGGTGGTGGTGGTGGTGGTGGTTGTGTGGTGCTGTTGGTGGTGGTGGTGGTGGTGGGTGGTTACGACAATGGTGGTGGTGGTGGTGTTGTTGGTGGTGGTGGTGGTAAGTGTCGCTGCGTCCCCGCCGTCGCCGGCGCCAGCGCTGGCGCTGCTGGCCGCCCCCAGCGCCGACGCCTGCGCCAGGGGGGGGGGTGCGGGGGGGTGGGGGGGTTTGAGCGCCCCCCCCCCTGGCTGCCTCTGGTCATCGTCGCTGCGTCCCCGCCGTGGGCGCTGCTGGCGGCCACCAGCGCCGGCTCCGGCGCCAAAGGAGGGGAGGGAGGTTGAACCCCTTTCCTCCCCGTTGGGAGGGGGTGGGGGGTTCGGGAGGGGGGGGTTGGGGGGGACGGGAGTCCCCCTGGTTTTGGTCGACGGCGCCGAGTGTTGAGGGGGGGGGCGATGCGAAGCGCGTTGCCGAATGTTCCCCAGGCGTGCGTCCGTCAAACGCGTTCTCTGAGACTTCTGGGTGTCGACGTTGTGAGAGCATCATGACGTCGGGGATCTGGGGGTGGGCAGTCAGAAATGTCGGCCGCGCGCAAAGGGGTTGAGGGGAGGGGGAATGCTTCTTAGAAGCGCCCTTGTTTCTTAGAAGGCTCTGGCCTTGTCTGTGATGTAAGACCGGCGCCTTGTGAGAAACAGTCTCATTCTAAGAAGCCTTCCCCCCTCCCTCTACCCCCTTGTGCGCGCCGCCACGGGTACGGAAAGGATGGGTGCGGCGAGATTGGTGTGGAGATATTTGGTACGGGAAGAAATGGGCACGACCGAAAAGGGGCAGCAATCCCTGTCCATTTATGAATGGATTCGCTGTTGGCATCGCCGCGGACGTCGTCCATTTGAGACAGAAGGCCGTTTGCCTCAAAGCGAGAGCTGTCGGTTGTGGACAACACCTGCTGTCTGCCGATTTCCCGGTGCGATCGGAATTGGCACGGGAAGCCCCTGCGACGTCTCGTGAGGCTCTCAGACCATCTCGAGGCCATCGCGGGCCGTCTCGGAGAGCCCTTGGGCCATCTCGGGGCTCTTCTGTGCCGTCTGGGTGCCCTCGGGGAACAACGCTCGGCGATCATGATGAGTCGATCCGCCGCGATGGCGCCCCTCTCGTGGCGACAGGAGGGCCGGCGCTGCCTCCCGAGCGACGGCGTGCGACCCAGGACGGGCTTCTGAGGCGCGGGCCTGGGCAATCCGAGTTGCCTGCCCATTAAACTGTACCGCTCCTCCTCCTCCTCCTCCTCCTCCTCCTCCTCCTCCTCCTCCTCCCTCCTCCTCCTTCCTCCTCCTCCTCCTCCTCCTTCTCCTCCTGCTCCTCCTTCTCCTCCTCTTCCTCCTCCGGTCGGTGGTCTGAACATCTCTGGAGAGTTCCTTCCGCACTTGGGATGCTGAAGGTCCAGGGCTCCTGCGAGGCGGGATGCCGCACCGCTGTTCGGGGGTCTCAGCTCGCACTCCCCTGTCAGACCTGCTTCTCGCCCTGCGTAAGGATACGGGGACTCGAACTGACGATGCAATGCGAACCACAACAAGTTGTGCCCTCTGGGGTTCTCCGCGCGAGCAGCCACTGCTTCATGGTAGCTACCCCGGTCACGATTCGCTGGCTCTAGCTATCTTGTGGCTAGCTGGCTTGGCTCGTACCCTGCAGACCGTACGAAGCCGGCAGCCTCTGACACATTAACACTTGAGGGCAGCTCCGGGGCTTTCCCCCACGGTCCCCAGGGTGTCCGAGGGAGGCGGCGGAGGGGGAGGAGGCTCAGGAAGGCGGTCCCAGGGTCGCGGTCCCAGGGTCCCACACGTGGGAAGTGGAAGCGGCACACGTGGGTGGATTGGTGCTTGGCGGTTTGAGCATGCCGTTCTTCCTTCTCTTATAGGGGCGACGGCAGGCCAATCCGGGCAGAGCGGCCGGCAAGACCCCCGAGAAACCTGCGCAGCAGCTTGATGTCATATATGAGAAACTTGAGCTCAGCTTCGCTGGGCCTGCACATCGACTGTGATGCCTGCTCAGCGGTCTCACACCACACGTGGATCTGAGGCGCAATGATACACCCAGGAAAATGGGGCGCGGACTGAACAGAACAAATCGGAGGACAACTTGGGAGAGACTAGCCATTTCGGGCTCAGGCTTTTCGATCAAGGTCCTGTTTTTTTTTCCGATGGTTGTTTTTCAATAGACGCGTTCCTCGTCGTCACGTCTGGAGTCGGTCCGATATGCTGGCCAGAAGGCGCTTCCGGGATAGGTCTGGCAGAGGAGGTATCCGTATATTTGTTTCCCCCAGCCGCCGTCGTGGTCGGCGTTGCCGTTGCCGTCGTCGCTGCCGCCATCGCTGTCGCTGACGCGGCCATCGCCGGCAGCCCTCGCCGCCGCCGCCGCCTTCGTCTTCGGGGGCCGCGGCTGGCACGGGCTCCCGTCGCTGCATTTCTCATGGCTCCGCCTGCCCCGCCTTCCTTCCCTTCCCTTCAGCCCAATCCTTTTTTTTTTGTTCTCTCTCTCTCTCTTGTTTTTTCCCTTGGCGCGCCCTCCATCGCAGATCCAGTAAGTCCGTGAGGGCCTCCGACAGATTATGTGTGTAGTTGTTCCCTTTTCCATCCCCTGTCTCCTCCCAAAGCGCGTGTCTCTGGGCCCGATAGGGCAGCCTGTTCCGTGCTCCTCACGCTCTTTGCGGGCGTGTTGCTCCTCGTCCACGTGGTCTTCCACTGTGTTTACTGCCTTTCCCCCTCCTCGTCTTTCCCCTCCTTGTTTCTTTTTCGTTCACCTACTCCCCTTCCTTGCTTTCAGTTCCTCCTCCACAACCTTCTCCTCGGCATCTTTGCGATCCATATGCGGCATCATGATTAGTCCAAGTAACATCGTCATCCTACTCATCACAATCATCAGCATCATCATCATCATCAGCATCATCATCAGTCGGCGTATGGGTTCGAGTATCTCTTGAGCGTCAGGGGCATTTGAACAACCACTCTTTCTGCACTGGGCTCTCCAGTATGCAGATGCCATGATGACCGCTCTCGGCATCAGCCATGGTCCGTTGCCATTGATGGTGCCATGGCGAAGTGCCAACGCAGTTGCAGGTCCATTCTGGCGTTTCTGGCAGTTCAACCCTCCGGCAGCTTCGACAAGACCGAGGCTGGAGGACATTGAGGCAATCTCGAAGTATATATGTGCAGTGGCTCTTGTTGGCACACAAAGTCGTGTACGTGACATTGTTGTCCAAAGGCGCTAATTTGGGGGGAAGGCTACTGTTTGCAGCTGGATGGGTGCGGGGAGCTAGTTGTGCCAATCGCTCGTGAGGGATAGTGGTTCGTGTGCGTGCTAGATTGAAGGAGCATCGTGTTCGTAGTGCGAAGGGAGGCCCCGTTGAACTTCTTGGGCGATGTTTGGCTACACGCATTCAGAGCAAGCGCGAGGATTTCACCCCGATGTGTATGTACGTTCCGCTTCGAGTCACCCAGGTGAGGCAGCACGCGCAGTACAAAGTGACAGTGGACGAACCCACGCGATGGTTTCACGGTGAGCTCGCTCGATGTCTTGCGATGTCTACACTAGTTGTGCTGACGGACGTCAATGGTGGCGTTGGGATCAGCAGGGGGAAGATATGTTTGTAATTGGAGGTACGGCTACGGTACCATCGACTGGCGTCTCGCTTGGGCACTATGCTGGTGTTGCCTTTCGATATGTGATGGGGGCCCACTTCATGGAGATTGTACCGATGAGGTCCTTCCCACCAACTTTTTTATGGAGATGCTAGTCAGTCGATTCTTGACTATATAGCTATCCATCAGACCTTGTAGCCGGCTGTTACACTGGATGGAGCGCTGATTGGCAAGGATCGTTGACCCCAACTGATATCGACAGCACGGAGGAATGACCACGCGCTTGTCGTGGTCCAGTGCCGACGACCTCAGGGGCCTGTGGCTGGAGAAGTTCAAGGACCTGCTCCTCCTGATTTCACGGGCGGCCAGAGACTGGTTGGAGATGCTTTGATGGCGGCGATGAGGGGTAGCTATACGCAGCGATATTTTCTTGATGAGGTGAAACGGATCATGGGGAAGCCGCAGGAGCAATGGCAGCATTTAACACAGTTGGCCTACCCTGGTCAGCCCTTCGAATGCCCGGAGAGGGTTCTCCGGCAGGCGGGGGCGAAGTGTTTCGGGCAGGCAGGCGTTGTCACCGGGCGGGGCGAGCGGGGGGCATGAGCGTAGCCGATTGCTTCGGGGGAGGCGAGAGGCGCGACAACGGCTCGGAGGAGCGGCGATGATGATGGGCTGGGGGCCGCCCTATCGGACAAGATCAGGGAGCTCGCGAGGATGTTCGGGAAGATGGGCAGGGGGATTTCGAGGCGAAGTGGGCGGCTTTTACGGAGAGTATGCAGATGGCATGGAAGATGCGTGACATGTATGGATTGGCTAGATTTGCGCGACTGGCTGCTGGATGCAGGGGGGGGGTTGTCCAAAACGCAGGCATCATTTTGCGCTGCGGAAATGCCCACTGAAAACGAGAAGATGGACTTCTGGGGGGGCGGAGGGCAGCAACGGCGGCACGCGGGCGCGCGGGCTGCGCGCGCGGCCTGCTGTGCCTGAGGTGGAGGGGCCGCTGCTGGACATGAATATGCAGGGGGATGCGGCGGGGGATGCGAAGAGGCTCAGCTGCGCGTCGAGAGCGGCGGCAAAGCGGAAGGCGGGGCCGGCCGGGCCTGGGGCGGGGGCGCGATTTGGACAGCAGCGAGGTGGGCTTGGAGCTCGGGGGTGGGGCGTCCCACCTTGCATCTCACGCGTGCTGTTTTTCTCGGCGGTCCACGCGTCCGCGCGGCTGGGCGCTGTCCTAGATGCTGGAATCGTAGTCGAACAGCGGGGTTGCCGAATATTGGTGATGATGCACGGAAAGGCAAGCGCTGGATTCGTCTTTTACAGCAGATTGGTAAGTCTTGGCTTGCGTCGCAGATGAAGCGCGCTCGCATGAAATCCCTCGAGCATGGATACCAGTAGGGGCGTTGCAAGGAGGCGCCTCTTCTCGTCCGCACTGCGGTTGCATGGCGGGCGCCAGGGGGCGGGGGGGGGGCCTAGGCAACCAGTTCTTCGATGTGACGAATGCTTTTGGCGGTATTCGCCAGATCCGACAGGTGGAGGCAGCGCGTATTCCGCGTGATGGATCGGTTCGGAGTGTGGCTCTGTAAAGAAAGGAGCAATCGTTTATTTCTGTTCCCAGCAGTGTCGCTGATCGCCCCGGGCCGCAAGTTGGCGGCCTCATGGGCGACCCGTTCATGGTGGCAGCGCGGGTCTGGGCGCCCCAGCCTGCCATGGCTGTGCGGCGGCAGACTTGCGGCGGCTGCGTCTAGGACGCGCAGGGGTCTGATTGAAATCTCCGGCGCGCGCGACGCGGACTGCTGCCCCCTTATTTTCGGATGCCATGCTCGAGGGCGGTAGCATGCAAAACATCAAATGGCAGATTGTAGCGCTGAGCTCGGCGCGGGGGGGGGGGGGGGGGGGGGCCGGTGCCATCGCAAAATCCAGCGTCGCGAGGCCCCCCCCCCAGGACAAGTGGCCCCAGCAGGTCGATATCTAGGGGCGCAGGTCGTTGCTGAGGGGCGCCTTGGAGCAGCCCATTCGAGAGAGATGGGGGCGGGGAGGGCGGCCGTCTACCGCGCGCGCTGCGCCCGGGGCGGCTTTGGCGCCTCAAGGGGCCCCCCTACAGGTTCGAGAGGGCGATGCTGATCGGGGTCGCCATGGGCACGGCGGCTCAGAACCTCGAGGCGTTCCCCCCGACGGATGCGCAGCTGAGGGACTTTGGCCCGGCCCTGGACTCGCTGCGCAGAAGCGCTGCTGGGGCAGGCTTAAAGAGTTGGAGGTGGACAGCATTCGTCCTGGATGTCGGATCGTGTTCGACCTGTCTTGGGAATTCCGTCTGTTGGGACTGATATTCGAGTTCGCCGCTTAACGTCTCCTGCAGATTGCCTCGCGCCCTGGAAACCATCGGCAGTGATTGGCAGCTTTTTTTTCCCTGGGACTGCCGTTTGAGGAGGAGGAGGGGCCCATGTTTGCGCGGGGCGCCTGAGCCCGTGGGCGAACCCACGGGCTCAGAGGGTTTTGGTGGGTGTCCAGAGCTCGCGTGTCTTGGAGGGCTCTGAGTGGCTCCTTCAGGAGCTGAGGGAGGCGGCTGGTGCATGGGTAAGCTCTTTGAGGATTCGGGGTGTTGCTCGGATTCCGCGAAGTGGGATGCGTCGTTGCTTCGCGCTTTGGATTTCCAGCGTGCCAGAGATCGCCCGCAGGTCAATCAGAGGCCCGCGGTGGCATTGCATGACTGAGGGCGTTGAGTGTCGGTTCGAGCTTCACTGCGCATAAGAAGCTGTCTACGCGCATGCAGCGACATCACAGGCAGGTGGATGCATGGTCGGGCCTGGTGGTCACATGCCAGCGCCCTGTGTGTCGCGATGCTTTCTCGTCTCGACTTGCGGCCATGCATCGTCTACAAGCTAGGATGTCTTACCGAATCTTCTCTCAGTGTCCAGATTTGCGGGCGAGGCTGGGGCGCGCGTTCTGTTGCCGTGGGGCTCGATATTTTTTTAGATAGCGCGACCGTTTGCGCGGGCGCTTACCTTCTCGCGTTCGGTGGCAGCGCGTCTCTGCAGGGCCCAAGTGGGGCGTCGGGGGGCCCGCGGACGGAAGCGCCGGCGCGGCGGGCGTCGAGCGACATCTCGTCGAGGTAGGCGCGAAGGCCACGACCAAGAAGGATCATATCGAGAAGATGGCGGCGCTCCCCGCGGCGCTGGCACTCGCGCAGGCGGCGGAGGTGCGAGACTTCACCGGGGCGACGTTCTACACCGCGCTGCCCGCGGCGGGCGGGGACCACCGCGCGGCGACGAAGGACGTCGAGGGGAAGCCAAGGGGAGTGACCGACCTGCTGGGGCCGCCCTTCTTCCATGTCATCAAGGACATGGCGCGAGCGGCCCGCGGGCTGGCGGCGCTGGCTGAAAGACGCAACATCGTGCTGGGCAAGTTTTTTTGGGGGGTCACCCTCGAGACACCGCTCGTGAAGGTGGCGGAGCAGGCGAGGCTTTGCCGCTGCAGGCTGACTCGCGAGAAGGAAGGGGTGGGCGACAAAGTTCGCATCGCACTGTGCTTCAGCAGCCAGTTGCAGGAGCTCGAGGATGCGGTGCCGGCGGCGCCGAGGGTTGCCGACGCCGAGTTCAAAACCGGCCCCCCACCGAAGTGCCCGCTGAAGCGCGAAGTGAGCGAGCGCCTGGGCGATCGCAACCACATCTGAGCGAGGTGAGTCCTGTGGAACTGGAGAAGTTGGCCCGCCGTTTCTTTTTCTTCTGCGCGCGTGGCTGGCATGTTGCGAGCTGGGCTGGTTGACCCAGGTTTGGCCTTTGCTTTTTCTGGGACGGAGGGAGGGGGGGGGAGATCCCCCCCGCTTCTTCGAAAAAGAAGGCCAGGACATAAATAATGCATTTGATTTGAGAGGACAGTTTTCAAAGGCACTATTCGGTCGTAGCACATATTCGGTCTGGCCGGCGCGCTGCCTTGCCAGCTCGAGCGGGCCGCCCGCGTCAGCGGCGCCAGCGAGCCCGCGCCCGACGACGCACGGGCCTGCGAGAGCAGTGAGGCACACGCTTTTGCACGAACTGCAGCCCCGACGCAACTACGAGGAGGTCAGGCCTGCTGCTGGCACCGATGCGATGGCAATCATCATCACAACCATCATCATCAACATCATCATCAACATCAACATCATCATGGGCAGCATCATCATATTCATCAACATCACCACCACCACTACCATCAATGTCGCCATCAGCGCCACCATCATCATCAGCATCGTCATGCCATTCTCGTGATCATCATCATCACCATCGTCGTCGTCATCTGCAGCAGCAGCAGCGGTATCGCCAGCAGCCCCATCAGCACCAGCATCTTCAACATCATCAGCATCATTAGCATCAACTTCAACTTCTTCATCAGCCACATCATCAACTTCAGCGTAAACACCATCATCATAACCATCGTCGTCATAACCACCATCGGCATCACTATCATCAGTATCACCAGCCGTACTACCATCATCGTTGTCATCATCAATGCCGTCATCAGCATGAGGATGGTCATCCTCATCAGCACCATCATCATTCGCAGCAGCATCATCAACCTCATCACCACCATCATCATCGTCGTCGTCGCCGCCACCATGAACATCATCATCATCATCATTATCCTTCCCTTCCGGTTATCGGAGGCAAGGCATGAACACCGTTCCTTTCTGGTCTCTGCTCCCGCGCCCTTCGCTGCCGTGTGGCCAAGGGAGGGCCAAGCAGGCCCAGGAATGAGTAGCAGTCGATTCAGAGCGTTCCGGGCGCTCTAAGGGCGCTCCATAGCGCTCAGTGACCGTGCGCGGTTTCCGCTCCCATGTTCCAGGCCCTCCGGGTCTCAGAGATCTCCGATCCATCCGCATCCAATTTCGTTTTCGTCTTCGTCCGCAGTCGGCGGAAGGGGTGGACGACAGCGACCAGGTGCAGGATGAGGAGGAGGAGAAGGAGGAGGAGGAGGAGGGCGAGGATGAGGATGATAAGGGCGGGGGCGAGGGCGAGGAGGAAAAGGAGGAGGGAGAGACGGATGGAGAGGAAAAGGACAGGAGGCGGGCCAGCATGTGTTATCCGTAAGGGCTTCGCCCCCTGCCGCCGGCCCCCTCTCTCGGAGAATGGGCCATGGAAGAGCTAAGTCATGAGGCCTTGGCGCTGTCGTGAAGCAGTATCGAAACTTCATGCGAAGCCGATTCGCAATCAGCAAAACCAACTGATCACAAGAGGGGTTACCACACCTGGCGATTGGTAAGACGTGTATGGTTTACGGGCTTGGTTACCACACCTTGCGATTAAAGGGCCGAGGGAGTTCTCGCAGTTTGGGTTACCACGCCTTGCGATGGATGTGCGTGAAGGGTGGCACCGAATTTCAGAAATGTGCCAATCCCCTGTGTTTTTGGACCCTGACCCCGCGGATCTGCGTAGGGGTGGCACCGAATTTCAGAAATGTGGCAAATCCCATGTGTTTTTGGACCCTGACCCCGCGGATCTGCGTGAGGGGTGGCACCGAATTTCAGAAATGTGGCAAATCCCCTGTGTTTTTGGACCCTGACCCCGCGGATCTGCGTGAGGGGTGGCACCGAATTTCAGAAATGTGGCAAATCCCATGTGTTTTTGGACCCTGACCCCGCGGATCTGCGTGAGGGGTGGCACCGAATTTCAGAAATGTGGCAAATCCCCTGTGTTTTTGGACCCTGACCCCGCGGATCTGCGTGAGGGGTGGCACCGAATTTCAGAAATGTGCAAATCCCATGTGTTTTTGGACCCTGACCCCGCGGATCTGCGTGAGGGGTGGCACCGAATTTCAGAAATGTGGCAAATCCCTTGTGTTTTTGGACCCTGACCCCGCGGATCTGCATGAGGGGTGGCACCGAATTTCAGAAATGTGGCAAATCCCATGTGTTTTTGGACCCTGACCCCGCGGATCTGCGTGAGGGGTGGCACCGAATTTCAGAAATGTGGCAAATCCCCTGTGTTTTTGGACCCTGACCCCGCGGATCTGCGTGAGGGGTGGCACCGAATTTCAGAAATGTGGCAAATCCCATGTGTTTTTGGACCCTGACCCCGCGGATCTGCGTGAGGGGTGGCACCGAATTTCAGAAATGTGGCAAATCCCCTGTGTTTTTGGACCCTGACCCCGCGGATCTGCGTGAGGGGTGGCACCGAATTTCAGAAATGTGGCAAATCCCTTGTGTTTTTGGACACTGACCCCGCGGATCTGCGTGAGGGGTGGCACCGAATTTCAGAAATGTGGCAAATCCCTTGTGTTTTTGGACCCTGACCCCGCGGATCTGCGTGAGGGGTGGCACCGAATTTCAGAAATGTTGCAAATCCCATGTGTTTTTGGATCCTGACCCCGCGGATCTGCGTGAGGGGTGGCACCGAATTTCAGAAATGCGGCAAATCCCCTGTGTTTTTGGACCCTGTGACCCCGCGGATCTGCGTGAGGGGTGGCACCGAATTTCAGAAATGTGGCAAATCCCATGTGTTTTTGGACCCTGACCCCGCCGATCTGTGTGAGGGGTGTCGATTTCGAGCCCCCCCAGCAATTCAGACAACGCGCCCAGGAGGTGCTAAGTATCTGGTTTGGGCCTCCCCCCCCCCTCGCGCGGTCAATCAACTAGCAACAGCAACCAGCAAGAAGCAGAACTGCAGCACTGGAAACTACAAGCTACAGCTGGCACAGGAAACTGCGAACCCGCGCCTACAGCCTGGTGGCCCCACAATCAGGGGCAGAAAAAACGCCCCTACCCTGGTTTACGAGGCGCTGTGCTCTGAAACTCCTGTGGGCTGGCAGGGTAAACCCTGCGTGATGTGCCGCGTCCTGGCGGCTCTAGGCTTTGGGGGTTCCCAGGAGGTTTACAGACCACGCACTCGTAATCCAGGGTAGGGTCGTTTTTTCATCCCTCAACACAAGGGGGCCGGCGGATTTGCCCTCCTCCGACGCCTGCCATCGCCCTGCCTGCCGCCCCAGAGGCCGTCGCGCCCGCCGCGCAGGGGCTCCCGCCCCTCGGGCCCTCCGCCGCGGCGCCGGAGGGCGCACGCGAGGCCGCGAGGCGGGCACGTCCCCCCCCCCCCGTCCTGAGAGTCCTGCTGCTGGCGCCTCGCCGTGGCCGTCGTCGTAGTCCTCTCCTCCTCCTGCGTCCCCCTTTTGACGTAGCACTCCGGCAAGAAGAGCTCCTCCTCCTCGGGTTCCTCCTCCTCCTTCGCCTCCTCCGCCGCCGCCTCCCCCCCCCCCTTCATCCTCTGCTGCCTCCCCCATCCCGGTCCCTCCTCTGCTGCCGCCTCTGCCCCCGACCCCATCCGCCTCATCCCCCCAGAGGCGGGGGGCCCAGGGGCCCCCGACGACGTTGCCCCTGCCTTTCCCCGAACGCTCTCGGCGAGGCGCAGCTGCTGGAAAGCATCCTGAGACAGGAAAGCCGCCGAGGACCCCCTCCTCCTCCTCCTCCTCCTCCTCCTCCTCCTCCTCCTCCGAACCTCGAAGCCTCGGAACTCGCGCCTCGGGCCCCGTCGTCGCCATCCGCCGCCGTCCGCCGCCACCGCCGCCTGTGCCCCCCTCGAGGGCGCAGCGGGGCCCAGCCCCAGCGTGGCGGCGCAGGGCGGCGGCCGCTGCGGGCGCAGCTTGGGACCGCGCGCGCTCTCGGCGTCGCCGGCTCGGCGTTCCCCCGCCCCCAGACCTCCTCGAGTCATGACAAAAATCACGACGAAAGGTTTTTTTTTCGCTACTTCCGAAGAAGAAGGATAAGAAACACCAAAAACATAAACTTTCAACGGTCCGCGCGGGTGTTCTTGGATCTGTGCTGGGCCCCCCCGGCGGCGTCCCCGGCGCCGCCCGTTGCGCGCTCCGCGCGCCAGGCAGGGGGGGCAAGTGCAAATCTAAGAAATCCGCGCGGAGCGCCCAAAGTTTATGGTTGTGCCGTTTCTTTCTTCCTCTAGGGCCCTGAAAATGGTCCCTGTAGGGCCCAAGAGGAAATTTTGGGGGCCCAAGAAGTGCACCCTCTTCCCCCCACCCATCTACAGCCCCCCCCCAGCGCGGAGTGCCAAACGTTGCTGTTTATGCCTTTCATTTCTGCTTCCATCTTTTAATCTTCCGGGGGGCCATTGCCCGGCCTCGGGAGCGTCAAACAACGAGGGTTCAGGATAAAAAATGCTTGCCCCGCGGAAGGGGTCGAGACCCTCGGGTATCGACCGTCATGAAAACACCATGGCGTCGGGTCCAGCCCTGTGCCAAGCGGAATGGGGTTGGAATTTCGAGGACCATGTTCGGGGGAGATGTTTGTTGATTTTCGGACGTTCTGAAGTGTTTCTTTCGTTGCCAGCGTTGTCTTTCAGTTCTGTTTTATGTTCCGTTCCCTCTCTTATCATCCATTCCGCTCTCTTCGCCTCTCTCTTTCTTTCTCTCTCTCTCTCTGTCACTTTTTTTGTTCGTTCTGCTCTCATATGTACCTCTATCTTGCTCTATCTCTCTCTTTCTCTATCCTCGATCCTCTCCCCTCCACTTGAGGGTCTGTGAGCATAAGGAAGGAGGAGAAGGAGGATGGGAGGAGGAGGAGGAGGAGGCGGAGGAGGATCAGATGATGGAATCATGGAAAGGAATGCTGGATATTGCAACTTCGTCTGAGGCTCGTGATACCGTCGGTGGGTGCGGGCGGGGGGGCAATCCTTTGTGGTAGATTTCAATATGATTCCCCCTGGGGGTTGCAATAGAAATCTTTCTGCGACGAAAGGCATTAGAACTCACCAGCGCAATGCCAAAGCACTGTCAACGCAATGCCAGCGCAATGCCAGTGCGATCCCAAAGCCGATGCCAATGCAATGTCGCTGGGAGCAATCCTTTGTGGTAGATTGCAAAAGGAATCCTTCTTGCGGAGAGTTTCAATAGTCATCCTTCTGCGAAGGGAGGCATTCGGACTCGCCAACGTAATGCTAAAACAGTGCCAACGCAACGCCACACCAATGCCAAGGCGACCCCAATACAATGCCAATAGGAGCAATGCTTTGTGGTAGATTTCAGTAGGAATCCTTCTGTGGAGGGTTGCAATCGGAATCCTTATGCGAAGGGAGGCATTAGGACTCGCACCCGCAATGCCAGTGCAATGCTCAAGCAGTGCCAACGCAATACCAAATAATGCCAAGGCGACCCGGATCCGATGTCAATGCAATGTCGTTGGGGGCAATCTTTTGTGGTGGATTTCAATGAGAAGCTTTCTTCTGGGGGTTGCAATAGGAATGCTTTTGCGAAGGGAGGCATTCGGACTCGCCAGCGCAATACCAGAGCACTTCCAACGCAATGCCAGCACAATATTAAACCAATGCCAATTGGGGGCATCCCCTCCTGGCGCATTTCAATGGGAATCCTTCTTGGATGATTCCACTGCGAACCCATGTTCAGAGGATTGCAGTAGGAATCCTTATGTGAAGGGCTTCGAATGCAATCCTTCTGTGGAGGATTTCAATGTGATTCCTTCTTGTGTTTGTGTGAGCGGGGAGGGGTGGCACTAGGCATCCTTCTTGTTGGGGTGGATTAATAAGAATTGTCCTGTGGAGCGTCCGATTAGGACTCGCTAGCGCAATGCCAACGCAGTGACAACTCAACGCAAAACTAATGCCATGGCGATCCCAATCCAATGCCAATGAAATGCCAATAGGGGCAATCCTTTGTGCCAGATCTCAATATGAAGCCTTTTCTGTGGAGGGTTTCAATAGAAATCTTGTTGCGAAGGGTGTAATTCGGACTCGCCAGCGCAATGCCAAAGCAGTGCCAACGCAATGCCAGCGCAATGCGAAGGCGATTCCAACCAAATGCCAATGCAATGCCATTTGCGGGAATCCTTTACAATATATTCAAATAGGAATCCTTTAGTGGAGGGCTTCGCATGGAATTCTTCTGAGGATTTCAATATGAACCTTTTTGGTGGAGGGTTTCAATCGGAGTCCTTGTTTGGGGTTTCAATGGGAGTCCTTTTGTAGAGGGTTCCATCAGGATTCGCCAACGCAATGTTTGCGAAGTGCCAGCGCAATGCCCACGCACTGCAAAGAACAATTCCAGCGCAATGCCAAACCATTGCCGAACCAATGCCAATGCAATGCCAACGGGGGGATTCTTTTTTTTCGAAGCATCTCAATGGCAATCCTTCTGCAGGTGATCACACGAGGAACCAGCATGTGGAGGATTTCAATAGC
The DNA here is from genome assembly GCA_963575745.1 of Prorocentrum cordatum. Taxonomy (NCBI): domain Eukaryota; class Dinophyceae; order Prorocentrales; family Prorocentraceae; genus Prorocentrum; species Prorocentrum cordatum. Next base: position 26,357 of record CAUYUJ010019653.1, read on the forward strand.
AATCCTTCGGTGGAGGGTTTCGATAGGAATCCTCCTGTGGAGGATTTCGCTATGAACCCTTATTGTGGGGGCCATCAGTCGCGTTTGTTTCCCTGGGGGTGGAAGGGCAGACAACAAAACAATATGGGAGGTGGGGGGGAGGAGGAGGAGAAGGAGGAGGAGGAGGAGGAGGACAAGGAGGAGGAGGAGGAGAAGGAGGAAAAAGAGGAGGAGAACACAGAAGAGTAATGATGCGTTACCCCTAAGGGAAACCATACGAAGACACCAGTCGAAAGGCGAGGACCGCCACAGTCCCCCGTTCTCGAGGAGTAGGGGGAGGAGGGGGCGGAGGGAAGACGGGTTGGGGACAGGCGAGGACAGGGGGGAAAAAGGGGATCGGGAAGATGCAGAAGATGATAGCATGGCGAAAAGGACGACGAGGATGATTTCGGATTTCGGACATCACATTCGCTTTGTGAGTAAAGCGCCCTCGGGTTCCGAGGAGGAGGAGGAGGACTGACGAGGGGTAGCGCTGGATCGGCAGGATTGATGTGTGTGTGTATTGTACCGCCATGTCTGGATCGCCGCCCTCATGGGCCCTCTTGAGGTACCCTTGGGAAGTGTCTTTTTCTGACCTTTTCGAAAGCGCTTGCTGGGAACCCACCTAGGGGCAATACTGGGCCTCTTGGGGCTGTCTTGGGGCCCTCGTGGGCTCTCTTGGGGTCTTGGGGGCCTTATGGGCCCTCTTGGGGTCCTCTTGGGGTCCTCTTGGGAAGTGTTTCTGGTGACCCTAAACAAACAATCACTTGCTGGGAACCCCTCCTGGGGCCATCTTGGGCTCTCTGGGGCCCGCTAGGGACCCTCGTGGAGATTCTTGGGGCTCTCAGCGGCACCCTTGAGGCCCTCCGGGGCCCTCTTTGGGCCGCCTTGGCTGCCTCTTGGGGCTCTCTAGCGGGCCTAAGAAGGCCGTCCGTCCAATTGGAGGTTCCAGTGCGATTTCGGAGAGCGGGAGGGAGGAGGATGAGGGAGAGAATGAAGGATGCCTGCTCCTCATCATTATCCTTTTTCGTCCTCCATCGTCCCTTCTTCCTCACCCTTCACCCTCCTCCCTCCTCATCCTCCCTCTCTTGCCCATGATCCTCATCATCTTCCTTCGCCTCCCTCCTCCCCCTTATCATCACCACCACCACCACCACCACCACCACCACCATCATCATCATCATCATCATCATCATCATCATCATCATCATCATCATCATCATCATCATCATCATCATCATCCTGCTCGTCCTGCTCATCCTCATCCTCCTTCATCCCCTCCTCCCTCCGCGGAGGAGGGCAGATGGAGGTGAGATAGGGGAGGAGAAGCAGGTAGCACGAGGAGCAGGAAATGAACGGGAGGAGGCGCCAGAGGGAGAGGAGAGGAGGAGAGGAGGGAGGAGGCGGACGATGAAAGGGGGACCGGGATAGGTGCTCAGTGGGCATTCGCGTTCGCTGCTGTTCTCTTACCGTTCCTTCTGCCCCTTTTTGTATGTCTCCTTCGCCCCCCAAGCTAGATTACTGCATGTTCTTTGCTACCACGTTTCTCACTCATCTTTACGTGAATCTCCGCCCTCTTCCTCTGCACCGTTCTCTTCATCCTCGTGCGCCTCCTTCTGTGCCTCATCGATCCTGCTCCCCCTTCCGATCCTCCTCCTTCTGTCTCATCGTGCATATCTTGCATGTGCTGTTGCTGCGCATCTCCTTTTATATGTGTTGGTCTTCCCATGGAGGGCGCTGAGGCTTCTCACGTCGTAAAGCCGCTTTGGCTCAGCAGCTCCATCCTCACACCTCCTTACCTTCCGTCTCCTCTGCCTCCCCCTCATCATCTTCTTTCGTCCTTCTCTTCTTGCCCTTCCTCTTCCTCAGCATCACTCTATTGGATTGATCGTTCCTCCTTCCTCGCAATTCGTACTTATTTTCATGATCGTCATTCGCATCGTCCTCCTCATCGTCCTCATCCTTCTCTCTTTCACCTGCGATGACACGGAAGTACAAGAGGATCCACATGCGCCGGGTGGTCACCAGCGAAGGCAAGCGCGGCCCGGCCTTCTATGATGCAGCGACCTGCTTGGCCAACTGGGTCTACAGCAAAGTTGCCATGAGAGACAAGCGACGTACGCGTGGAGCACCGGAGAGGCTGGCGCGCGACGCGCGTGCTGCCGCCGTCGCAGTGGCGGACAGCGGCGCCGCCACAGAGGACCACCTCCGCGCGGCAGGGCGCGTTCTGTTTCGCGGAAGGCGGTGCGCGCAGGCGCGCGGGCGCAATGTTGTTTTGAAACATTTGGTTTTACCTTATGGTTTGGCCCCATAGCTGCATGGGCGGCGTGCCAGGTGTGCTCGAGGCGCCTCCTCGGTGCGAGTGCCTCGTACGCCTGGCGTGCCTGGTCGGCTTGTGCGATGTGCCTGGTCGGTTTGCCAGGTGCGTCTGGCGTGCCTGACCAGCGTGCAGGGTGCGCCTGGTCGGCGTGCCTCGCGTGCCTGGCGTGCCTGGTTCGCCTGGCCGGTGCGCCTGGCGTGCCTGGCGCGCCGGGTTGATGCGCCTGGCGCGCGCCCGGGGCGGGGGCGGGCTTGGAAGCTGAGCTGGGTTGCGCGATCGAGGCGACGAGCGCGAGCGCGATGGGGGAGAAGATCTCCGCGGCGATCGAGCAGGGGGGGCGAAAGGAGGAGAAGCGCCGCGAGGCGCGACTCGACGCGCTGGAGGAGGGCGCCCTGATGTTCGCGGGCCTGGCCGAGGAGGCAGACGAGGAGCGGCCCGTCGCGGCGCGCGCGCGGCAGAAAATGGGCGCCGCGCGGCGCAGTTCGACGACCAGCAGGAGGGCGCCGCGAGGCGTTTCTGCAGACACGCTCGCGCGTTCGAGAAATAAAGTCGGGAGGTGGTTTTTGCCCTTTCGGGCCTTTCGGGGCCCTTGTCGGGCCTTGGGGGCCGGGGGTGCCCATCAAAAGGTCCAGTGTGAAAAACTGGCCTGGTGAAGGGTCGGGCGTTCCACGTGCGGAACAATCGGGGCATCAATCGCCATCGCCCAGGGGATCGGACTACGACATGCGGGATTTGTGGAACAATCGGGGCATCAATCGCTTCACAATCGGGCCCCCAGCGGGCCCAAATATGCCCGCGTATACCCCGGTGGGGTTCCACGACGTCGGTTTTCCAGGAGGTCGCTCTGTCGTCGACGCTCCTTTCCCCTCCCGGGATCTGGCGCTGGCTGCCGGGCAGGGACAGGGCCTGGACCGAGCATTCAATAGCATTCCAGGAAACTCCCAGAATGTTTCGGAGTGTTCTGGATCGGCCGCGGCGCCCGTTTCGTCGGCCAGGGCCGCCAGATCTCAGAGGTCCCCTATGTGTCCGGGCCCGATTGCGCCCCACAGTGCTAGCCTCCGCCCTTGCCACAACGTTGCCGACGGAGCGACAAGAGCGACGCGCTGTTCCCAACACGTGTGCGTCATCGATACCCCCCCTCTCAAGGAAAACGGCGTACAAATAATTGTTCTGAGGGCCACGCGGATATATTCCTCCGGCGTTGTGCCCACGCGTTTGTTCTTCTCGGTATCGTTTAACCGATCGACATCCATGCCATCCCCTTCGGGCCATGGTATCTTAGTCCCACCATACGTCATCGAAAATAGAAGGGGCACCGTATATCCCGATATAAAAGAGGATAAATGGACCAATTGGGCCCAGGCCGCGCCAGTAGAGATAGGGACCGGTTCAATAATACGCAGGCCTTGTGCCGCCCTCTGCTTGCTCCCCTCGCCACTGGGGGGGTCCAGCGCCGATCTAAGAAATCCGCGCGTACTTTTTTCAAACCGTTGGTTTACGCGGCTCTTGTGTATTTATCGGGCGGCGAGCCGAGGGGGAATGTGTGTGAGAGAGAGAGAAAGAGAAAAAGAAAGCAGGCCTTTTCAGAAAGCGGCCCTTGTTTCTCAGAACTCGTCGCGCCTTCTGAAACGCCGTTTTTTTTGTTCGGAGAAGGCGTATAATATTTTTCATAAGGCAGGAGGCCTTCCGAGCTTTCTGAGCGGGCCCGCCACCTCTGCATTTCTTAGGCGCTTGATCGTGGACCCCTTGTTCAGCGCAAGATCCAGCTTCCGTGCCGACTGCCGCCAAAGACCGCCGAAAGTCGCCAGAAAACCGCCGAAGACCGCCCGAGGCAAATGGGCAACGAGGTGCCCATCGCCGCCGAGCAGCTGCTGTGGCGTGACCCGGTATCCGCGCTCTCGGGGGGTCGCCGCCGCCGCCGTCGTCTTCGTCGTCGTCGTCGTCGTCGTCATCGTCGTCGTCGTCGTCGTCGTCGTCGTCGCCGTAGCCGTCGTCGGCCTATCCCTTCACTGGAGATCCCAGTGGTGGCCCGCCCTGCCGGATGGCGAGGGGGGGATCAGGACATAGGGGGATGAGTATCCGGTACCGTTTTGTTGGGGTACAATTTGTACCTTCTCTGCGGGTTGCAAGTACAAATTGTACCTTTTTCCCCCCTCGTTAACATCCTCGCACATGTCGCGGACGTTGTCAACAGTACAATTTGTACCTTGTCTGCGTGGCGTCGGTACAATTTGTACCTTCTCCGTGAGGCGTAGGTACAATTTGTACCTCGGTTGCGCCTCTTTCCCCATCTGGACTTATCCCCCCATTTGCATCCCGCCAACCCGCCCTGCCAGGACGCCGCGGGCGTCGTCTTCGACGGGGCGCCCCCCGCCGCCGAGGAGAGCACAACGCAGAGAGGGCGCGCGCTGCCTTTTTCCGCGGCCGCCGCGCGACGTCGAGCGCCGGGGCCCTCCGCCCCACGCGTGCGTGCGGGACGTGGTGCAGGGAGGGGGAGAGAGAGAGCGAGAGATGCTGTCGCATCGCATTCAGTGATCGGGGGTGGACAGAACCCCCAACAGTGACACGTCGATTCGTGAATTGTCCGTTTTCGGTTCTCGAGAGGGCGCCGTGGCCGCTATGTTCCAGGCTCGCGCCCGCCAGGTTTGGGCCTCAGGTCGTTTTCGCTAAACCACGTTTTACTAAAGGGGGGTCTATCCATCCCCGAAATGATCGGGGGGGCCCATTGGGTCCGCACCACAGGTCACCCGCGTGCTGGGCCGGCGTGCTGGGTCAGAAGCGGCGACGCGACACGCTGAGCTAAAGTATAGTGGACGACTCGCAAAGTAGCCGCTCGCAGCTGGCCTGGATCCCTCGCGGGCATGCACGGTACAGTGTATCAGAGTCTACGGCATGCTCCTCCACGTCTCTGATTAGGGCAAAGACCCCTATCTGTCCGCACACTGGCGCTAGGGGAGAAATTCTCCCGTCAACAACAGCCAACTCCAAACGAGGAGGCCACGACGCCCCAAAAGCGTGTCGACAACTCTTCTGAAACAAGAATATCAGATCGAAGAATGCATGGGCGCAGCATGCCGAAAAATACAGGTTAAGCAGCGTCAAGGGAGGAGGAGGAGGAGGAGGAGGAGGAGGAGGAGGACAAGGGGGAGGAGGACAAGGGAGAGGAGGAGGAGGAAGAGGAGGAGGCTTCCTAGATGGGCTCCGAGTAGACGGGGTCGGAGGGTCGCGCCGCATCGCCGATGCATCGACGATACGGCTCGACGTGGAGTCCGATTTCCTCCACGCAGGCGTCGCCGATGCGACGCCAGTGCATCGCCGATGTCGCCGGTGCATTGCCAATGCATCGCCGATGCATCGGCGATGCGGCGGGATTGTCTGGCCCCAGCCATTCGGACCCCATCCAGGATGCATCTACAGAGAGAGAGAGAGGGTGAGCGGAAGAGTGCGCACGCGATCTCTCGCACGCGCGCGCGCCTCAGAGTGAGAGGCCGAGCGGTCCTTCACTGTCCCTGGGTGCGCGGCTGGAGTGGAGTTCCGCGGCGCGGATTTTGCTTGTGGTTGGACGTCGTCATCCCACCCGCCACCCGCCCCGCGACCCACACGCGACCCACGCGCGCTCACCCCCTCACTCATATCCGCAACTGCGGGGTGCCACATGTTTGATCTTCTGGCGTGCCGGTGGGGCGCAGTCGGCCGGGTCAGGGTCCGACCAAGGCGGGGCCCGCGTACAGAGTCGGTGGGCCTCCTCGCGTGGCAGCGTGAGGGAGGCTGCAGCTCCCCGAGGAGAGCGGGCACAACCGATCGTTGAGAAACCACGCGCGCAATTATACACAGACACACACACACACACACACACGCGCACACACACACATACACACATTTACACATACTTACACACATTTACACACGCACACGCACACGCACACACACACTTACACACGCAGAAACACACAAACACACACACACACACACTTACACACTTACACTTACACACACACACACACACGCACACGCACACGCACACGCACACGCATGCCCACGCACACACGCACACGTCTTCCAGCGGCCAAGTGGCGTCACCACAACTGCCCAAGCAACAACACACGCACACACACACACACACACACACGTTTTAGTGTCTTGGCCACGCGCGCAGCGGCGGGGCGTGGAAGGTTTTGCGAAGAGACGCACGCGGCCAAACACACACACGCAATCTTCTTCGTTGGGCGTCGCGCGCGCGGCGATAGGGCGTAGAAACACATGAACACACACACACACACACACGCGCGCGCGCACGCACAGGTTTTTGGCGTCGCGGCCCCACGCGCATCGACAGGGCGTAAGGGCTACGCCCCCTGCCGCCGGCCCCCTCTCTATCGTAATGAGATACATCAGAGTCGCGTCGGTGCGTCTCGGCGCTGCTTTGGCGCATCTGGGAACATCATGCGGGGGCGGATAGGAATCATCAGCGCATATTGAGACGTTGGCGTTAATTATCGAAGACGCCTACGGCGAATCACCGCCGCCCCCTGCCTTTGTGGAAGCGCCTATGTGGCCGAACGTTGAGGCCAGACCTGCCAAGCCATCGGACCATGTGTTCCCCGAATCGGTTTGGAAAGCCTTCGGGGAACACGTGAGCGTCTTGATGGTCATCGTCGCCGTCTTGGAGGCCTCTTGGGCGATCTTTCGGCGATCTTTGGGGGCTCTTGGGCCGTGTCGGGCCGTCGGAAGGCCGAAAAAAGGGAAATGCCCAAATCCATCAAAAACCTTGGGAAAATCAGTGATTTTGGCATCTTTTGGCCTTCCTGGAGGCCCTCTTGGGGGCCTCTTGGGCCCTTTTGGGCCAGCTTCGAGCGAACTTCGGCCATCTTGGTGGGTTCCTGGCACGTCTGACGCCGTCGGGAGCCGTTTTGGGGGCCTTTCTGGGCCAACGGGGGACCCTCTTGGGGCGCTCCAGGGCCGTCTTGGAGGCCATCTTGGGCGTCTTGGAGGCCATCTTGGGCGTGTTGGAGGCCTCTTGGGCCCTCTTGGGGCCCTCTAGGGGCCATCTTGGAGGCCACTTGGGCCATCATGGGGCTCTCTTGGGGGCCTCTTGGGCGATCTTGGGGGCTTCTTGGGCCGTCTTGAGCCGTCGGAGAGCCGAAAAGGCGCAAATGCCAAAATCCTTCAAAAACCAATGGAAAATCAATGATTTTGGCCTCTTCGGACTCTCCTGGAGGACCTCTTGGAGGCCTCTTGGGCCGTCTGGGAGGCCTCTGGGGGGCCTCTTGGGCCGTCTTGGGCCGTCTTGGACTCTCTTGGGCCGTTTTGGAGGCCGTCTTGGACCATCTCGGGCGGACTTGGAGGCCATCTTGGGCCATCTTCGCGATTTTTTTAGGATGTCCCGAGCGAAACGTCCGTTTTTGGGCACGGTGGCGGGACGGGCCGGAGCCCACTGGGGAGTTCTTTTGGAAAAGAACCAAAACCAAAACCTGAAACGTCCAGCACGCCGTGCACCCCTGCAAGCAGGGGGCGGCGGATCCTAGTGGCCTTCGTCCCATCCCGCCGCCGTGCCTAGGTTGTGGGTCTGAGGCCTCTTGGATATGTGTTGGGGTGTCGTGGGGGGCCTCTCGGGGGCCTCTGAGAGGCGGTTTGGGCGCCTCTTGGGGGCCTCTTGGGGCCTCGTCAGGTATCTTTTGGGCCTCTTGGAGACCTCTTGGGCGCATCTTGGGCGCCTCTTGGGGCCTCTTGGCGGCCTCTTGGGGCCTCCTGGGGGCTTCTCGGGACACAAGTATTAAATGTTCGATTCGTGGTCCCCTGCTTGGGCCCCTCTTGGGGTCGTCTTGGAGTCCTCTTGGGCCGTCTTGGGGCCCACTTGTAGGCCTTTTGTTTTGGGCTGTAGTGGGGCGGTCTTGGGAGCTTCTGGAGCCGTCTTGGAGCGTCGGAAAGCCGAACGCGAGAAGTCCAAAACATCCTTCAACAACCTAAGTCAAGTCGACGATTTTGGCCTCCTGGGGCTCTCGCGGGATGCCTCTTTGGGCCTCTTGGGGCCTCTCGGGGCCCTCTTGGGGCCGTCTTGGAACCATCTTCGGACGCCTTGGAGCACTCATGGCCTCGGCAATGCAAATATTATTTGATTTGCGAGGGTGTATGGCCTCGGTGACGCGACAACTGCGTAATGTACGATGGTTTGTTGCCTCGGGGACGGAGCCATTGCGTAATACGCGATGGTGAATGGCCTCGGGGAAGCGAATCTTGTATCAATTAAGAGGGATTGTGGCCTCGGGGGCGCGAGTGTCACGTATGCTTGCATGTCACACGCCCCCCGTGGCAATTCAGGCAACTCGATCCGGGCTTGGCACATGACCGGTTTGGGACGGCCGATCGTTCCAGGTCGAGCGATCCCCACGGTGTCAGGAGCCAACGCCGAAGTCGGCACGACACGAACCTGCCGTACAGGGGGGGCCATGCCACGAAGCACCCTGCTTGCCTCCAGGGTGCCCTGGGCTTCTTGGGTTTCGGTGTTTTTGCGATGGAAAGCGTGACGCTCCCACACCAAAAGTTCATGAACGCCCTGTTGTCTCAGGGCTGGGTTGCTCGTGGAAGGTTCCTTAGTGAGTCCACCCCCTCGCTTCGGGAGGGCTGTCCCGCGGCGGGGCTGCGGCCGTGCGGGCGCCGTGCCACTCCCTGCTCTTCTTTTTTGGGGGGGGGGTCCCCCTCGACGCGCGCTCGCCTGGGCCTCCTCATTGTGGACTGGCCTCCACTGTACACCCTAGACAATGCCTAAGAAATCTTAAATGTTCGGCCAGAGTCTCGATTATTCTTAATGTTTTAATGTAAATCCTAAGATTTGAATCGACATTTTGGGTTTTTATTCAAGTTCTGAGGCTGTGAATTTCTTAACCCATGATTTCTTAAGCATTTCGCAGGGTGTATACTCGCCCGCCCGCGCCGCCGACAGGAGTCGCGCGGCGAGTTCGTCGCGGCCGCCTGCGCCGCCGCGCGGGCGGCCCCCCGCCGGGGCGGCGGCGCCCTCGACTGGCACGCGGCCCGCCGGAGGCGCCCGCGCCCTCGCGGCGCGCGTCGAGGCCGCCGCCGCGGTTCGGGGGAGCGTAAGACCCGGGTTTGCCGAGGAGGAGGAGGAGGAGGAGGAGGAGGAGGAGGAGGAGGAGGAGGAGGAGGGAGGAGGAGGATGCGGAGGAGGAGGCGGAGGCGGGGGAGGGGGAGGGGGAGGACTCGGGTTCGCCATCGTTTCTTGACGACCGCGCCTCGGATTTTGACGAGGAGGAGTTGCGTGGGATGTCTGCAGCGGAAAAGGCCTCGTCAAAAGGCAGGCTCGGCCTCGTCATTTTTTGTTACGACCTCGTCGGGGATTTCCGAGTCCCCTGTACCCAGGTGTTACGTCCCCCTGAGCGGTGTTGGAGTGTGGGAACGCTCGGCACCAATCCCTCGCGGTCTGGACTCTGGGGCTCTAGGCTGAAGATCGGGCACGTCCCTCGACAGGAGGAGTGTTCCAAAATTGGCAAACAATGGTTCGGGGATCATGTTTCGATCATGTTGGGAGTAGTTGTTGATATTTGCTGTGTATTTTTCGTTTGTCATCCAAACTCCGCCTGTAGGTGGACACGCCCGCAATGACTCTGGGCCTCCAAGGAGGGGTCGGAGCATCGCACCGCATCGCTGGTGCATCGGCGATGCGGCTCGATGCGGAGCCCGATTTGCTTCACGCCGACGTCGCCGATGCATCGCCGACGTCGACGACGCATCGCCGTTGCATCGCCAGTGTATCACCGATGCATTGACGATGCATCGCCGATGTATCAGCGATGCGGCTTGATCTTCCGACTCCGCCTACTCGGAACCTATCTGGCAGGTCTCTAGGGGCGCGATCCCGCGGATACGCGGCCGCACGGGTACGTTCCGCGCGGGGCATCCGCGAAGAGAACGCTCCGTCTCCGCGGGTCGCTGCCCACGGGCCTGGCCCGCGAGGCCGCAGAGATGGAAATGCTATTCGCCCACAGTCAGGGTCGACGTGGACGAGACTGTCGGTACGAGGTTCAAAGTTTTCGGGCGTTTCTGTCGGTTTTCGGCAGTTTGCTAGCCTTGCTTTCGAATGACTGCGCTTCGCCGAGCGTCCGAGGGGCGACCGGATCGTCCTGAACGGTCGCTGGAGACCCGAGCTGTGGCCCGAAAGCAGACTTGGGAAATTGGTCGAGACCTTTGTGGTCCACGTTGATAAACAATCATGACGTCGAGGGTCCTTGAATCGATCCGACCGATTCGATTCGGTATCGATTTTGGCCGGTTCGGTCTGGTTACGATGTTCCCGGATCCCGACGATCGGATATTGCATGGTGTTTGTATGGTGATGTGCATCGTGGCGCAACCGATCCGAATTGATTTCGATTCCGTGTCGATGCAGCCCGAGCCGATGCACAGTCCGATTCGAATTGATTTCCCGATTTGATGTTGCTTGGTTCTTGCCTCAGACGAGAGACCATCGGGCCTTTTTTTCCGGGCGTTCTCGGGCAGTGCCGGAGGTCGTGGGTTTAAGTACATTTGGCCTCGCACGTTTTTTTTGACGTCCACGCAGGTTTTTGGTGGTTTTCGTAGGTTGTTGGGGGGTCGGGGGGCGCCAATTCACTAATCGAAAAAAAACTACCTGTACCCATCCTGGCCAGGCGAGTTCTGCAAGAGACGACACGTACAACGAATCGAGGACCGAATGGGTACAAGGTTTGTCCAGCATTTGGTCGAGTCGATCACGCGTACCAGTGTCTGTGCATGGCATCGGTCGTCTCGATTGTGTGCCCCCACGGGCCGGCTTCCCCATTCTTGGCTAAGTTTCGAGTTGATCGGTTGGATTATGCAATCGGTTTGTTTGATCTACGACGGGAGGTCCTTTTGTTGATGTCCAAGGGCTTTCCAACACAATTAAAGCACGGATCACTTTTGTGCTCTCTCTGTTCTCTCGTCTCTCTTCCAAACCCCCAGACCCCCTCCTCCCCCCCCCCCTCCTCCCAAACCCCTATCACTTTGGGGCTCCCCAAGCCGTCGCCTCTTCCTCCTTCTCCGCTCTTTTCGCTTGTGACGAGGCCAGCGAAAACGACGGCGGGCGACCACGGACCGAGCAAGCGACCGACCACGACGACGTTTTCGGTCGCCCGTAGCCTTCCGTGTGCCGCTTTCCGCACTTCCCAGATCTGTTGGGCAGTGTCTTTTCTGTGTTGAGCCCGTCAGCTAACCGAACGCGTTGGCGTCCGCCTTCGCTGCTGACTAACAAAGCCTTTTTTTCTGTTCTCGGTGTGTGGACCCCAGACCTTTCAGCTCTGCAGCCAAGACGCTGAAATGAGGAGCAGCTCAGGCTCGGAAGAGGCTCTCTGATCCCTGGGCCCTTCCACGATTGCTTCTCTAGCCCACCTCGTGCGCCCAGGCGTTTTATTTGTTTGGGGCAGAACGAACCTCCGCCCCCTCGGCCGTTTTGTTTGAGATGTCCTTACAATGTATCCCCCGTATCTTAAGGTGCGGATCTTGTTATTCCCCATGCCGTAAGATGGGTTTCTTGTGATTGCTTAGATGGCCCCGAGCACCTCCTCACCTCCTCCTCCTCTTCCTCTCTTTCTCGCCCAGAGTGCTTCATTCATTCACACTCAGACTTACTCATACTCTGTCATGTTCAGACTCACTTAGACTCAGACTCAGTCTCGGACTCAGACATACTCCGAGTGATTTGCAACCAGACTCATTCTCTGTCAGACTCGCTCACACTCAGATTCACTCACGCTCAGACTCGACACATTTAGACTCCCTCACATTGAGACCCACTCACACTTAGACTCACCAACCCCCGGACCCTCTCGCACCCAGACTGACTCGCACCCATACGTATGTCATGCTCAGACTCGGTCTCACTCGTACTCATTGGTGGTCCAATGCTCACAACGACATAGCAGGCGCGGCACTGGGGCACCCCAAGGACATTCCTCACCACCCACCAAACCACCCCAACCCAACCCGAAGGCCTCAATTTGTCCTCCATTTCCAGTGAGGGGGGGTCGGGGAACATCGAAAAAACACGTATGGAACCCATACCCCCCCAACCCGAAATTCGGGTCTTCGGGTTGGGTTGGGGTGGTCTGGTAGGTAGTCAATTCCAGGATTGGCGTCCAGATTGTCGGGAAGTCTCACGCGGTTGGCTCGCTTGCACGCCCAACATCCTCTGCTCTTTCTGTGCAGAGTCTGAGGATGTCCCAGGCGAGGCGCTGGCCGGGGGTCAGGACACTCCAGGATTCGCGCCCAGATCTTGCATGCCCAACATACGCTCCAGGCGATGCTTAAGAAAACCTAAGTTTTCGGCCAGAGTCTCGATTATTCTTAACGTTTCAGTGTCAATCCCAAGATGTTGATAGAAATGTTGGGTTTTTATTCAAGTTTTGAGACTATGAATTTCTTGACCCATGATTTCTTAAGCATTTCGCAGGGTGTACGTTACTTTTAGAGCAGATTCTGAGGATGTCTCAGGCGAGGCGCTGTTTTCAGCCCTCCTAGGAAGGGACAGGGGGGCACCAGGGGTCAGGAATTCGCGCCCAGATTCTGGGGATGTCTCGTGCGGTTTGTCTGCTTGCATGCCCAGCACCTTCTGCTTTCGGAACAGATCATGAGGATGTCTCGGGCTTCGCGCTGGTTTCAGCACTCCTGGGGGTGGCTTGGTAGGGGCTTCCAGGGGTGGGGACATGCCACTATTCGCGCCCATCTTGCGGGGATGTCTCAGGCGGTGTGCCCGTCTGCATGCCCCATGCATTGTCTCTGACTCGTTTTCCTGCAACCGAGTGGCCTCGAAAGCGTCCGATCGTCGCTTCGTCTTGCCACGATCTCATTCTCGCGGTGGCGTCTTGGCTTCAAGCTCTATCCTGGGGGCCCCGTGGCGGATGGGCGCCCCGTGGCCGGCGGCCGGTCCGTGAGTTGCCTCAGTCGCGACCGCTTGGCTCACGCAGTGTCCCGCTTGCCAAGAGGCGCAGCTCACGTGCGGGAGCTGCCCCGCGTGCCCGCCGGCGCCGGCGGTCACTTGCGGGACCTGCCCTGGCTGTCCAGACTGCCCGACCTGCAGCCTAGCCTTCGGTGCGGGCCCGGGCTGGTGGGCGGTTGGTGCCGCCCTGGCCGCTGGCATGCTGCTCGGCTTTGGAGGCGTCGGGCTGCTGCGGGTTGCTGGCTGGGTCGCCGCGCAAGCGGCTGGGCTCGTCACTGCCCGCGCCGAGGACAGCTCGACCGTCGCGCTGGTGGTCGAGGACTCGGAGGCGAACGAAGGCGGGGCGCGGCCTCGCTTTCGAGCGGTTCGCGCTTGAGCTGGTTCAGGGGCCATATGGCCCAGCGCACGCTCGCCGTGCCGGAGTCGCAGGTATGCGTGAACTCCGACGACGACGACCACTTCAGGTGGCACCACCGACTCCTGTTGGTGCAGGGTGGCGGCAAGTCCAGATGTGGAGGTGCTCGTGATCGACCTCAGCGGGCACCTGGTCGTGGCGTTCCGCCGCGCGTCGGTTTTCCCTGCCAGGGTGCGCGGCCAGGAGTATGCTTTCGGGGACCAGAGCGACGAGGACATCGAGGCGTTCCGTGTGGAGGCGCGCGGGCTCGCCATCGTGATGGGCGTGACCGTCCCCGCGGCTCCTCCTGGGGCCACCGTGCCGCGGTGGATCGTCTCGGACCCGGGCACTCCCGACTTCGGCAAGGAGCTCGACCTGCAGGTGTCGGGCAATCCAGAGCGGTTGGTGTATCGCGACGCTGTCGGCATTGCGATGATCAGCGAGGAGGAGGGATGGGCCTCGGTGGAGGACGTCCAGAAGACCGACGAGGAGGACTGGCGCGCGGAGAAGGGGCGGGGGACTGGACGGGATCCTCGCATCTTGTCGCTCTCGCGACGCGGGCCGGGTCATCAGGTGATGCTCTCGGAGGCGTTGGGCAGGATGACCTACCTCATTCGAGATCTCCGACTGGCCGTTCCGCGGGCCGAAAGGCTTCCCCGAGCTGCTGACTGCGGCACTGGCGACCAGGCTTACGCTCACGTCGTACTGGGGGTCCTGGGTCTCGGAGTCGGGTGTCTCGCGGATCGCGATGTGGTCGCGCGCTCCGCCCGGCCTTCCTTCGCCCCGCTTGACCAGCGCAGCCGCGGATGTGCTTCGAGCTGGGCAGCCCTCCGATGGGGGTCTCCTCCGAGGGTCGGGCTCAATCTGCAGTTTGACAGAGCGAGCGCGTTCCGTGGTCGCTTGGATGGGGGGGGGGTTGGGACCGGGCCCCCCCCGCCGCTCTGGATGGAGGGGGGGAGGGGAGGCGTTCGACCCCCCCCCCCTCCCCCCCCCCGACGGAGGGGGGGGGGGTCGTCGTCGCTGCGCCCCCGCCGTCGGCGCTGCTGGCGGCCGCCAACGCCCGCGCCCGCGCCGAGGGGGGGTTCGGGAGGGGGTGGTGTAATGGGCGAGTGTGTTACTCGTCGTGACTAGATGCTGAGAAATTCAATGTTTTCACACGAAGTCCAGAGGATCGGCCTCGGCGGCTTCGACGCACGGCGTTTGCATGGGCACCGCTATTCCTTGCTGCGTCATGGAGGGATAGATCGCGTAGCCAGCTCGACTCAGCCGCGCTCAGGCCACTGACGGGCAGATACACCCATCCTAAGTTTAGACATGCCCGGGCCCATGCGCATATATTCATCCCCACTACTGAGACCCAGTCACACTCCAATTCATTCACAGATTTGTTCCCAGCCTGTCAAACCCAAGTCCGCTTATATTCGAGAGCAGCTGCGCCTAGACAGCCACGGCAGGAAAAGTTCATGCAGATAGATGCACACATGGGGAGCTTCACGCATTGACTAATTTGATGGTGGTCCAGTGCCTACTGCGACATATCAGGTGTGGCACTTGGGCACCCCGAGCCCAATTGGGAGCCGTCAGGCGATGGGACGCTCCAGGATACGCGACCAGATTGTGGGGATGTTTGAGGCGTTTTGCCTGTCTCGCCCCCCCCTCCGACTTTCTCTGTTGGTGGTCCAGGGTTCGCCGTGATATATCATGCGTGACACTTGAGCACCACAAGGCGGAACCGCCATGGGCGGGGACAGTTCAGGAATCACGCTCCGATTGTCGGAATGCCTCAGGCGGTTTGCCTGCTTCTGCCCCCCCCCCCCGAGACTTTGATGTTGGACTGGTGTGCTCCTCAGTCAGTCACCTCGTTCCCCTGTTTCCCCACTCGGACGCAATTGTCCGCATCCGGACTTCCTCATGCGGCTTGCTCATGTTTCTGTTCGATCCGACTCAGGCTCACACGTACGGGCTCGATCATCGCCCGATTTTTCACACCCATATTCACCCACATCTCGACCATTGCACACTTAGATTCACTCACGCACAGACCAACCAGCTCTTATACTCACTCGTGCTTCGACTACCTCGCACCCTCGCTCACTTACTCATATTTAGTCGTTGTACTCATCACAATCAAACTCCGACCCACTCATCTTCAGACCCAGTCGCAATTCGACACATTCGCACTCAGAGTCGCTCGCACCCAGCTTCACTCATACCCAGACCCACCCGTACTCACACTGGCTATGTCCAAACTCACGCACGCTCTGGTTCCATCGTGCCTGATCCACTCGCATTCCGACTCCATCACAGAAATATGACCCGCGCTCACATTCAGTCGCATTCGATGGCTCGCAAACACACATGGTTACCGCGAAATAGCAGGCGCCCCGAATGGCGCGTTGGAGAGCGGGCGCAGCAACGCCATGCGCGCTTGCCAGAGTTGCCGCAGGGAGAACGGCAAGAGGAATTCCCCTTCGCTCTTCTTCGTGTGTCTCCCTTGTCTCTCTCGAAATCTGTTTAGAGGAGGCAGAGGGGGAGGAGGAGGAGGAGGAGAGGGAGGAGGAGCAGGAGGAGGAGGAGGAGGACGTCATTGAAGTCGTCCCTGTCGACGTCGTGATTGCCCGGCCTATCTTCTACGCGGACTCTCTGACACTCAGATTGTCATAGGCAGAGTTCTCCCGCGAAGCGTGCCAGGAGTATGATATGCACAATTGGGCATCCCCGTGTCGAGTAATTGAGGATCGTGAAGCCGCCTCATTGCCAGCTGCACTGCCATTATTCCAGGTGTATATTAGGTACACACTGCCGTGCTCACCGTTGTCCCGGCTGCACATGTCCCAGTAATCTTTAGGGATACATGCGAATGGACGTTTTCACTACCCAACCTGATCCTCGACCCGTCTTCTCAGTGTTGCTGATGTCCTGTTTTGTTCGGTTCATTTGCTCGTCTGGGCAGGGTGGGTTGGATGCAGTTCGTGGGAGGCTAGATTCACGCATGGGCGTTGCTACATGAGGGGTCGAAGCTATGTGTATAATCCGGGTGAGTCCCGTTGGATTCCCTTCAATCTGGCCCAATCCCGTCGACTCCAACTTATCTCTGGGTTTCTGTTGGCTTGGCGTTGACTTGTCTCCTCACTCGGGCTCCAGAGCCCGAGGCCGCTTCTACGAGTAACTCCCAGGATAGGAGGCCTGCAACTGGGCACCAATTCCAACCCACGGGCATGCCCCAACTGGGGGAATATGCTCCTAGAATTCGGCGTTGGTGGTAATACTTCGGCCACCTAGGACGCCAGACTCATGCCACCATCACCGAGATCGGGAGCACCTTCCCTCGGTGGAGGCACACCGCCGATATTGGTGTTGACGTCAACCTCTAGGCCCCCCACAGTAGCAGATTCCTACGAGAGCGGGGCGCTTACATCTGGTGCAGGGTGCCCCGACCGATGGTGGAGACTCAAAAAGCTCGCTCAGCCCATGCCACAGCGACATTGGAACTCGGCGGGACAGACGCGAGACCACCGCGAAGACCCATCAAGATGTGCAGCCGGAAGTGTTAAGTCGGGCCGGTTTCTCGACAGGAGGAACATTCCAAAATGGAAAAATAGTCCGGGACGATTTTTCAACATTTTTGTTGGGGCATCTTGTGATTTTTTTTTTTAGTTTTCGAGTATGTTCATTTTTCGCTCAAAATCCCCATGTAGAAGGACACGCCCGACCTCACGGAGGTGCGATCCGCAGGAGGGCGGGGCCCCGGCGTCCCCGCGGGCGTCGGCCTCTCGCGCGAGGGCCGCTCTCGGCCTATACGGTCGCTCCGCGGTCGCCCCTCTTTGGGGCAGTGATCATTTTGGTTTCTCCGCGGGCTGCCCGCTTTGGTCACGGGGGGCCGAGCGTGAAGTCGGGCACGTCCCTCGACAGGAAGAATATTCAAAAACCAGGGCGCCCTCGAGGGCGCGAAGCTTTTCGCGCCTCGGGCTTCGGCTCCGATTCCCCCTCATCCTCCTCTTCTCCCCTGGGAGGCGGCGCGAGAGCGCGAAGTGATTCGCACTTCGCGCTTCGCGCAGCGCGAAGCGCGAAGTTGGGAGCCCTTGAATATTAAAAAACGGGGAGAAAATAGTCTGGGGGCGATATTTCCACCATTGTTTGACTATTTTTGAGCAGTTCCTGGCACTTGTTCTCAGAATCTGACTGTAGGGGGACATGCCCGACCTACACGTACAGCCAGCCCGCATAGAAAGGATGGGCAACGTTCCCAAGGGTATTCTTGCTTCCTTGCTCCGTCGGCCCATCCTCAGCGGCTTCCGCTGGCCAACCTCGCTCGGAAAACGTTCACATGGGCCTTCAAGCCCCTTGCACTCTTACCGCGCATCCTTATGACACGGGTCGATTGTACGGGGACGGAGGATTGCAGGGGAGAGCCCGCAAAAGGGGCCTGGATGGGGCCCCTCACTTGTCGCCGCGGGCCCCCCAAAAAGTTCACGAACGGCGCGCGGTTTCTCTTCACCCCGCGTGGCCTGCCCCCCGCGAGCGCTGCCTCGACCTCTGGAGGCACAGCCTCGGAGACACGCCCCCCTGTGCCAGAGAGCAGCCCACGAGGCAAACGCAGCAGCCGCCCCGGCTCCTCTGGCCCGGGCGCGCCTTTAGCTATCAGGGGCAACGACAGGGGGGGAATAGGCATAGGATCGGGGGCGGAAAAGAGGGGGGTGATGACTAGGGTGGGGTGGATATCATGGCGTGGGCCATGATATTTCCCCAGATTTCATGGCGCCTCTTCTTATTCCATTACGTCCCTGGCCCCCCCGCCGGTCCGCGCACATGCCGACGGTCATGATTTGCACCCCCCCCTCTTGGACACCCCCCTCTTGGCCGCTCCCGATAGGAAGGGACGCATCGCCCCCCAATCGCCCATTGCTCGCCGCTAGGGACCCCGATCGCCCCAGCCCGCCCAGGAAGCTGCGGAGTCACTGTCGGGGGCCTCTCGCCGTTCCATATCGGCAGAGCATCGCCGACTCTGGGTCGCTGCATCTGCCAGTACCCCCTCTGCCAGTACCCCCTTCTCCTCCCGCCTCCTCCTCCTCCTCCTCCTCCTCCTCCTCCTCCTCCTCCTCCTCCTCCTCCTCCTCCTCCTCCTCCTCCTCCTCCCCCTCCCCCTCCCCCTCCCCCTCCTCCCCCTCCTCCTCCTCCACCGCCTCCTCCTCCTCCTCCTCCTCCTCGGTGCCAGTACCCCCTTCTCGGTGCCTCTCAAGCCAGCCCGCCACCCGAACACATGCGTCCGTGAGCGCCCCTCCCCGCCGTCCGCGTCGGGCCACCGGCTCTGCCGCGCAGGGGCCCCGCAGGGGGCCGCCTCCGCCGCCGCCGCCGCCGCCGCCGCCGCCGCCGCCGCCGTCGTCGTCGTCGTCGTCGTCGTCGTCGTCGTCGTCGTCGTCAACGTCGTCGGCGTCGTCGTCAACGTCGTCGGCGTCGTCGGCGTCGTCGGCGTCGTCGGCGTCGTCGGCGTCGTTGGCGTCGTCGGCGTCGGCGTCGGCGTCGCGGCCGCCGCCGCCGCCGCCGCCGTCGTCGTCGCCCAAACGGGGGGGGGCGCCCTGGAGTGGGAGCCCACAAGGGGCGTGCGCGCCCAGCCACGTGCATGAATACGGGCCCCGGGTCCGCGAGGCCTGCCTCGTTCCACGAGCAATCGCGCAGCACGTGCTGTCGAGGCCGACGTGGATTCATGCACGTGCGCGTCCTTCTTTCGCTCCTGACGAGGGGGGGGGGCGATGGCCGGGGGGGGGGGCGATGGCCGGGGGGGGGGGGGGGCGATGGCCGGGGGGGGGGGCGATGGCCGGGGGGTGGGGAGATGTCATGGGCCGCGGCCATGGCCCCGCCTCCTTGTTATCAGCACGTGCCCCGCAGCCCCCCTCTCGTCCGCGCGCCTGCCTCGGGCCAAGCTCTGCGACCCCTCCTCTGGGACGCCCTCGCCCCCCCCTCTGGGACGCCCCCGCTCTGGAAAGCCCTCCCAGCCCCCCCTTGAGCGCTCCCGGGAGAGGAGGTCATCGTGAGAGGAGCGAGAGGTCATGAGACTGATGCGCTCCGGGACTTTCTCCCGGTTTCCAGGGTTCCCCCCACAGTTCCGGAAGCACCGCACCGCCTGCGCCGCTGGATACCTGCGGAAATCCCGGAACGTACAGTGGAGACCCAGACCAAGAATCATCTTGCTTGCCTCCAGGGTGCCCTGGGTTTCTTGGGGTTCGATGGTGTTGCTATGGGAAGCGTGGCGCTCCCACACCCAAAATCAATGGACGTTCTGGGGTCTCAGGGTTGGGTCTCTTGTGGAAGGTTTCTTTTTTGGACAGCCCTCCACTGCATCCGGGAGCCACTCTCATCATGACATCGTTTTTTCGTCCTGCGCAGTCCGGGGCGCCGACCAGGCGGGACTGGCACAGCGGGGCAGCATCGACCCGCAGTCGCACCGCCGATCAGGCCTTGCGCCCCCCACCCCGCCAAGGAACGGGCGGATTCGCCATCGGGGGCAAGACGCCAGTCCGTCGGCGATGTATCGCCGACTCCAGGTCATTGCCTCCCCCCCTTGAACCAGGCGATCGCAATCATGGATCAAGGCGGCGTGGATCAGCGACGGGTCCCGTTTCCATGCGAAATCGCGGAGCTCCGCCGCCGAGCGAGGCGGCACCAGCCGCATTTTGGGGATGGCACCTCCCCCGATCCATGGATTTGGCGACCGCGCGCCAAATGCGTGGACCGCTAATCCATGCCTGCGCGCCCCCGATTCAACAGTCTCCCTCTTCGGCCCCACTCAGGATAGGGAGCGGTGGGCTACGACGTCTGCTGCACGCCGCTGCTTTCGGCCCCGCCGCTGGGTTCCTTCTCCTCGAAGCACTGGCGACGAGAAGTGCCTGCCTCGAGAGCCGGTTCGCCACCCTTTTCGCCAATTCCCTGCTCATCCGGCCGGCTGCCACACATCCGACGATGGGATTTCTCCAGTGCGCGGCCCCAGGGGTCTCGACAACTTAGGGATCTCCACCGAAGGCCCCAGTGGCGGGGTCAGCGTGCGGTTCACCGCCCGTTTGGACACACACCTCACGCGTGTCGTGGCCCCCATCGGGAGCTCTGCCGAAAGCCCCGGTGGCGGGGTCAGCGTGCGGTCCCCCGCCCAGTTGGACGCACCCCTCACGCGTGTCGTGGCCCCCATAGGGATCTCCACCGAAAGCGGTGCCCGCAACGCGGCAAGATCATTTGCATGTGGTTGGGTCTTTCGCCTGGCTGCTTGAGCACTGCGACGCTGGCCGCGTGGCCGCCCAGGTACGGGGATGTGCGTGTTAGGTCTGGGTCGAAAATCATAGGAGCCTTGCGTACCCTCGTAGTTCCGCTTTTGGCGTCGAATCGCATCGATTAGCGTCTGGTAGTCGACGAGACAGCGCCGATGTTGCGTCGGCCAGCGTCGATTTAGCGTCGATCTAGCGTCGATCTAGCGTCGACCAGCGTGGATTCGCAAGAGCCGACAATCTGCCATGGGAGGGTCCCATCAGTTGCCACCGAACTATGTCTCGGACGCCCGCGGCCCTGATACCTTCCTTCGCATGCTGGGCTTCGGCCTATGGTAGATCTGGCACACTGCTTTGTCGCGCGTGGCTCGTTTCGGCGCTTCCCCTCCTGGCCCCTGCCGTCGTGGCATCTGAGCCCCGTCCTCAAAGCAAGGCCCCCGTCATCCAAGCAGGCTGGCTAGTCCGCCCTCGACGCAGGATCTCAAATGATGGGTGCGTAGCCCTCGACACCGTCTGAGATGTGCGGTAGCCCCTCGACCCCGACGGACATGTGCGCATCCCCTCGACGCAGGGTCCCAACTGCCGTCCTCGACGCGGAATCCCAAGTCTGCCCTCGACGCAGGCTCACGCTGTAGACCGCGACTGTGGTGCCACACCTCGGAGCAGGGCCAGCCGAGGCAATGGCGGCTCCCGCCCAGCGCCGTCTGCCCCAAAAGTCGATGGACAGCGGGCTCCCCGGATCCCGCCCAGGGCCCGTCCTGGCCCGCTTCCCCAGGCGGCTCCGGACGTGGCTACGGGAGGCCCGCAGGAGGCCTAGAATCAGGGGAGGAAAACCACCCGGCCCCGATCACTGGCGTTTATATAACGGCCCTGGGCGCCTACTGAAAAGCCCTGCCCCGTTGGGTTCCCTCGCCTGGTTGCGTGTGCCGAACGGCTTCGCGTGCCGGGGGGATTCTTCTTAGGGTGGATCTTCTGCTCTCTGCAGCGAGGACGAACACCGCCTGGGCGTCTCGACTGGCCCTCCTGCGGACACCACCAACGGCGTCGAGCGTGCTGCGTTTTTTTTGGTGCCCTGGCGCGGTCGAAGCTCACCGAGCGCGCTCCACTGCTCGCAGAGTGCCCACTCGCAAACGTCAGAAGAAGGCGCGTCTTCCCAGAAGTCTCGGGGGTGGACAGAACCCCCAACAGTGACACGTCGATTAGAGAATTGTCCGTTTTCGGTTCTCGAGAGGGCGCCGTGGCCGTCAGTTTCCAGGCTTTCGCCCGCCAGATTTGGGCCCGAGGTCGTTTTCACTAAACCACGTTTTCCTAAAGGGGGTTCTGTCCATCCCCGAAAGTAATGGATCGTGAATCCCCCGCAGTGGATGCCGCATTGGGGCGCGCTTGTCTAGAAGCGGCGGGAGTGTCGGCGCCCTGGCTGCCCCCGCGCGTGCCCGGCGCGCGCGCCCGAGCGCGGGCGTCGGGGGCGCGGCGGGGGCGGCGGGGGGTCGGCCGGCGGCAGCGCGGGCTGCCCCCCGGCAGGGCTCGTTTCGATTCCTCCGTCTCGACTCGACTCGATTTCGATGGCTTCCGATGTCGATTCGATTCGACTTGGGATTCCGACATGAGGTCGATTTCTTATCGGAGGCATACACTAGCCTGCCGAGTTCCGCCGATTCGATTGCCGATTTCCGCCGATCCGATTCACTTCGATCGCGGATCCGACTTATCGATTCGATTTTGGGCTCTTCTGGTCGGCGAGGCGTCCACGGGGTGCGGGCAATGCTTATATCCATACCTATCGGTCTTTGATCACAATCTGCCATAGCCACCTTCCTACTTGAAGAGTCGAGTGTCTTTCCCTCTTCTCTCCTCCACAGGAGGCGGGCGGAAACCCAATCTACTTCCAACGTCTTCCTACTTAATGTTCCTACCTACTTCTTCCGACCGATGGGTATCGATTGCGTGTTGGACTTTCTTGGAAAGGGGCACCGCAGGGCCGAGGCGCACTGGATATGGGCAAAACATCGAGCCTCCAGTTATAGGGGCCAGGCTCTCGTCCATATCCAGGGCGCCTATCTGGGTTCTGGGGGGAAGGGAGGAGGGCGGGCCAGCCTGCTCAGAAGTGGGGGGCCCCCCAAACGGTGCAGTGTGACCACGCCGTGTGGTGAGACTGTGGGGCCTCGTGCGCCGAGGACGTCTCTCGAGCGGCTGGGGCCTCCAAAGTCCCCAAGCCGTGCGGTGCGGGGAGGTCTTTGGGCGATTCCGAGGTCGCCGCACGGTCCGCCACCGCACCTTTTTGGGGCCCCCAACGAAAGAAAGTTCAGAAGGCCTCTGGCCTTCTAAGAAGAAGCTTTGCAAGCCTTCCCCGACGCAGCAGAGGGCCCTCGAGGTTGAGAGGGTTTCAGCAGAGTCCCGTCGGTTTCGGAGAAGCCCCGCCCTCTTGGCGATCCTTCGGAAGCTGGCACACGCCCTGACGATTCCACACATGACGAAGGGAGGCTATCCACCATCGAGGTCCCACGACGACTCTTTGAGCGGTCACTAGCTGATCGACACTACATGGTGGAACTCCTTGACCCTTGACGCACGGCCAACGCCTTCCGAAGGATCGGCACGTCCCCCCTCGGCGCGCCGCCGAGGGAGGATGTTCTTTGGTGCGCTGCTCCCTCGCCTGGCTCCCGCCCCTGCTGCTTGCCCCGTCTTCACTTCCCCCCTTCCCACCCGAGCGGCTCGTGCACGTCGGCAGGTCGTGCCAGGTGATGTGAAATCCGGCGCCCTGTTCTCCACGAGGTGGGCCGCATCGGAGGACTGCACAGGCTGCCTCTCGAGGCCGTCGCGCCCTCTCGCGCAGCACCTTCTCTCTGCGTCGCCCGCCTCGACTTTCGAGGGATCCGCGCGGACCTCGTGGAACGTATGCCTCTCGTCCTCCTCCTCCTCCTCCTCCTCCTCCTCCTCCTCCTCCTCCTCCTCCTCCTCCTCCTATGCCGCTTTCGCTCCCCTGTCAAGGGCGTGACGGCTTTTTCCTCCACGTCTCGTCCCCTTTTCCGGCAAGGCCCGCAGGGCTCGACGACTTTCCGCCCCGTGGGGTGCAACCAGAGATCTCCAGAGAAATTTGGAGCAGGCCGTGGACGCGCCATCGCGAGTCCAGGGACAGCAGGAGTCGCTAACCCCTTGACGAGGGGGGTGGGGCAGGCGGATGGCGCGCGGAGCGCGGCGCGCGCCCGGCACGCTCGGCCTCGTCGTCGTTGTTGCCCTCGATCGTGTCGGTGTCGCCGTGTCGTGGTGTCGGTGTCGTTCGTCGTCCTCCTTCGTGTCGTTGTCGCCGTTCTCGTCGTTGTCCCCCCCTCATTGCCGTGCTCGTCCCCGTATCTTCGCTGTCCTCGTCACTGGCGCTGGCACGCGATTCGGCGTCGATCAGCATCGATCGGCGTCGACTTAGCGCCGCTTAGCGCCGACTCGCAAGAGCCAGCACGATGGTATGGGAGGCTCCCGTGGCTCGCCGCTGAAGGTCGAACGGGCCTAGAATATAGATGATCAATCCGTTCCAGAGCGCTCCGGAACGCTCCCAGAGGATCCCGGAACGCTCTGAGTCGGCCGCGGCGCCCGACACCTCCAAACCCGCCGATTCTCAGAGACTCTCGATATATATATATATATATATATATATATGTATCGATACATATATATATATATATATATATCGGCTCGATGCTGCCTCGATCCTGCCCTCGCCTTGGAAGGGGGGGGGGGCAGGCGGATGGCGCGCGGGGCCCGGCGCGCGCCGGCCGCCCTCCTGCCGCTGGGGGCCGCGCTCGCGTGGGCCCCCGGTGGCGCGGCGCTGTCGGCCGCGGCGGTGCCCGAGGCCGCGGAGCGCGGCCGCGGCTCCTCTGCGGCAGCAGCGCCCCTCGGGCCGGGCGAAAGGGGGGGATTGGGAAAGGGGGGGGTACGAAATTTGCTCCTCCTCCTCCTCCTTCTCCTCCTCCTCCTCCTCCTCCTCCTCCTCCTCCTCCTCCTATGCCGCCTCCTATGCCGCTTTCGCTCCCCTGTCAAGGGCGTGACGGCTTGTTCCTCCACGTCTCGTCCCCTTTCCGGCAAGGCCCGCAGGGCTCGACGACTTTCCGCCCCGTGGGGTGCAACCAGAGATCGGGCCGGGCGAAAGGGGGGGATTGGGAGAGGGGGGGTTACGAAATTTGCGGCATGCAGCTGGTGTCGGCCTCACCGAGGGGCCCATTCCTCGATACCTAGCCGCCTCCGGCGCCGGGAGGCGCCGGGAAAATCAGCTGCGTGAGCTGATTCTCACCCCCGCCCCTTTGCTATCCCCCCCTTTCGCCCGAGCCGAGCCTCGGGCGGAGGGGAGGGACAGGCTCGACCCCAGATCCTCGATCCAGGCGGCCCTCGGGCCTCGCACCTGGAACCTCGAATGTTGACCCTCGAGCCTCGGCGCGCGAAGCGGGGCTGGCGCCGCACCCTGCCGAGCACGACCGCCCCCGCCGATACGGCGGGGGGCGGGCACGATCTGCGTAGCACCCGGCAGTGGCACCGCCAAGCGCAAACGTGGACGCCCGGACCACCCATGGTGGCGCTTCCTCCGCCTCCTCCTCCTCCTCCTCATCCTCATCCTCCTCCGCCTCCTCCTCCTCCTCCTCCTCCTCCTCCTCGTCCTCCTCCTCGTCCTCCTTCTCCTCATCCTCCTCTACGTTTGTGGTCATGGCTGCGTTTCTCGTGTGTCTGGTCTGGTTCAAGGCGTCAGGTACTGCCGATGCGCCGTAGGGGCGCCCGGCTGCCTCGCTGGTTTGCCCGCAGCTGCGGACAAGAGTGAGGGGCGGGCGCGGGGTGGGTTGCTGGGCGGGTCGCGGGTGGATCACGGGCTGGTCGGGGGCGAGGACGACGGCAAAAGCAGCAAGAAGCAGCAACAGGCAAGCAGAATCCAGGCCGCGGAAGCCCGCTCAAGCCACGCACCTAGGGACAGGGGGCTCCAGACTCCAGAGGAGGCCTCGCCCTTTTAGCTTTCGGGGCTCGAGCTTCGAGGTGTCGAGGTTCCAGGTGTTCGGGCGGTTTCGTCGGTTCTCGTGGCCTGTCCAGCGTCCGGCTGGCTGCCTTCAGCAGCTGCGCCTCTTCTGGGGGTGTTTGGATCCTCCTGAACGGCCGTTGGGGGTTTGAGTTATGGTTCAGGGGGGAGCAAGATGTGTATCCATATCCAAGGCCTCCTGTTTTTTTGGGGGGCAGGGATCCTAAGAACCCGAGACACAGTGGATGTGGGTGAAAACTTGGCATCGCCAGAGGCCGGGTTTTATTCCGTCTCTGCTTCGTCTCAGGTTTCTGGGGGAGGGGGTCAAAATGTCCAAGACGAAGTGGATGTGCACATAGATGTTGCCCGCATCAGGGGGGTCTCGCATCGACCTCCAACAATTTTTCCGTCGCCGAGAGGGGCCGATAGCCCGCCCTGCCAAAGAGCGGGCGAATTCGCTATCGGGGGCCATTGCCAACCTATCGGCGATGTATCGCCGACTCCAGCTCGATGTGTCCCTCCCTGAGCCTGTTTCCCCTAACATTGCCCCTCAGCTCCGTCTTCCCATCGCATGCCCTTACCTTGGCTGCGCGCCCGGGGGGGATGCTTCTCAGAAGGAGTCGCGGCCTCTCAGAAGAAAACCCACACGGCCTCTCAGAAGGCGCGAGGGCCCGTGAGAAGCCCCGCCGCCTCCCGAGAGGGCCTGCCCCTTGTCACTTACCCCCGGGCTCGCCGCCGATCTTCGCCATGGGGGTCCCGAGAGCAACGGGTGCTGGAGGCGCGTCGCCGTTTTCGGCCTCCTTGGGCCATTCGTCGACCCTGGGACTGTCACAGCATCGGCGAGGCTGTCGAAGCAACTGGTCTTGGGGGAGTGCCCCGGGAGCCCAGGAGCCGTTTCTCGCAGGACCCGTTTTCATTCATGCGAATTGTTTGGTACCTTTTGGGGGGTGACCGATTTCTGAGCAGCCCCCCGGATGCCTGCAGCGGGAGATCGCGCCGACTTTCAGACCAGAATATGTCCCCCCATTCTGTTGATGGCCCCGAAGAGGAGAATTCGAGGCCCCGAAGTTCGAGTCGTGCGTCTCTCCGATCCGAGCGGGAGGGGGAGGAGAAGCCTTTGGGAGCTTCCTTCGCCATCTCGCCCTTCCCCTCCTCCCCCCCAGTCCCCTCGTGTGTGTGTGTGTTTGTGTGTGTGTGTGTGCGTGTGCCGTCTCACATCTCGTATCCCCACCCCCCTTGCCTCTTTCGGCTCGCAAGGTCTTGACGTTACAGACGTGGGCACGGTCTCGTCTAGAGAGGAAAAAAGTTTGATCGTCTCTATCCCACGGATTACTTGCAGTGTAGGCTGTCTGATCCCATTCCCAGCCCCCCTTGCGCTCCCCCCAGCACTTCCCAAACTCCTTGAACGGCATAGAGGCGCCTGAATACCTCCTGCTGCTTCTCCTCCCCTTCCTGCCCCTCCTGGCCGAAAGCTCACAGCAAATGTCAGAAAACCACACACCAGAGGCTTCAAGCTTATATCGTAAGTGATACAGTCGCAAGATTTCAATACCATCATGTTCGCAACCTTTCTTTTCCCACTTCCTACTTCCCCTCTTCCCTGTCCTCCCTCCTAATCCTCTGCGTCCCTCTGGAGGGCCAGTGAACGGAGTCTGAGATCCTCAATGCCGCGCGCCGCACCCAGCGTTCCGTAGCCATTTTGGCTCAAGGAGCCCGCTGCGAGGGAGCGCGCCCCAGCGACCCTCGAGCCGCCCCCGACCGAGGCCGGTGCTCAGCAACAACAACAACAACAACAACAACAACGACCGTCGCGATTTGTTTCACGGCGCGAGGGGGTCTGGGGAGCCCGCAGAGCAATCATGGCCGCCAAGGGCCGCGCGCGCCCCCGCGTGGGTCCCTGGTGCCTCGCGGCCGCGGCGCTCGCCGCGGCCGCGGGGCCGCCGGGGTGGTGCCCGCCCACGCGCGCCGCCCGCGGAGGGGCCGCCGGGCGCGCGCCGCCGGGCGCGGGCCGGGCTGCTCCGGGCCGAGGGCTCCCTGGCGGCGCGGCGCGCCTCGGGGTGCGCCGCCGCTACGAGGAGCCCGGCGGCGGCCTTGGCCGCTCGGACGTCCAGCGCAGCGGCAGGGAAGTCGGGTTCTCGAAGTACGGGCACTTGACGTACGAGGAGGCGCTGGAGCAGGAGCCGGGCTTCTGCAACTGGGTGGTGCGGGAGAGCCAGAAAGACGACGCCAGCGAGAGGTTGACGGACTTCGCCGAGTGGTTGCAGGAGCAGGGGGTCTCGCCGTTCAGTGACGGGCTTCTCGGGTTCTCGAAGCACGCGGACCTGACGTACGAGGAGGCGCTGGAGCAGGAGCCGGGCTTCTGCACGTGGGTGCTGCGGGAGAGCCAGAAAGGCGACGCCAGCGGGAGGTTGATGGACTTCGCCGAGTGGTTGCAGAAGCAGGGGGTCTCGCCCATGAGGTCTGGGCTCGTCGGGTTCTCGAAGCACGCGGTCCTGACGTACGAGGAGGCGCTGGAGCAGGAGCCGGGCTTCTGCAACTGGGTGCTGCGGGAGAGCCAGAAAGGCGACGCCAGCGGGAGGTTGATGGACTTCGCCGAGTGGTTGCAGAAGCAGGGGGTCTCGGGCCCATGAAGTCCAGCAGGAGCCGGGCTTCTGCAAGTGGGTGCTGCGGGAAGGCCAGAAAGACGACGCCAGCGAGAGGTTGACGGACTTCGCCGCGTGGTTGCAGAAGCGTGGCGTTGAGGCTGGGTACAGCTGAGCGGAGGGGCCCTCAGCCATTCTACGGAGGAAGGGGGGGTGGAGGAGAGGAGAGGAGGAGGAGGAGAAGAAGAAGCAGGAGGGGTGCGACGACTTCGCCGAAGATGCTGCAGGTGGGGCGGAGCCTCGCAGGGCAGGGCGAGTCCCGCGCGCCGCGCCGCGGCGGGCCCGGGGGGCCCGCGGGCCGCGGTCCCTGGCGAGGCCATCCCGGACACCGCGCGTGCCACGGCGGGGGTGCGCGTGGGCTCCGCCCGCGAGTCCACGCTGCGGCCGGCACCTGTGGCGGGGGGGGGGAAAAAACAATAAAAAAAAAATGCCGCGCGCCGCACCCAGCGCATTTCAGCACTGCCATACCCCAAGATCGGATCTCATAGCGAAGTCCATATGTTCCAGGCACGCGGGGTGTCTTCTGATATTGGGTCGTCCTGTGCCCGTATTGGGCAGTCATGAGAACACGTTTGATCTTCATCGGCGAGGTATACTGTTCCAGTTCTCATTTTCCTTCCCTCTGCTCATCTTGACTTTCGTTCCCCTCGCCAGCCTCCAGACGCGGACGGGCTGAATAGGCCATTTGGACCTTCCTTGGACTTTACGAGGATGCTTTGTGCATTGGGAACGTGTTGGATCCTCAACTTGGCGGCGCGTTTGCAAGCTCCTCTTCCGATCCCCCTTCATGTCCTTCCTGTGAGTGTTGTCTGTGCCTCCTTCTTTCATGCCCCATCTCCTCCTTCCATGGTTTCTGGGCCGTTTTGGAGTATCTTGGAAACGGGTTGGATATCCTCATGTGTGTGGTTGTTTTCGGGGCAGCCTTCACGGATAACTCAGAGGGCATATTATCCCACGTCGCACCCCTATCCTCAATCTTTCCCACACGTTACCCTCTCCTTTCCCACACGTTCCCTCTGTCGCCTCCTCTGCCGCTTTGCCTAGAAGCAGGTTTATGTGCGTGTGCGTGTGCGTGTGCGAGTGCGTGTGAGTGCGCGTGTGCGTATGAATGTAACCGCCTGCGGACCAGTCTGGCGCGGCGCCGGGTCTGACGCGGTCGGCTTCGCGACGAAGGATTCCCGACACGTCGAGACAAACAGAATTGAGGAGTGGCCTGCCACAGCGGCGAAGACGCTGACGGCGCGGCCGGATGCGCCCATTGATGGAGCAGGCGACGACGCTGCGGGCTGCTGTTTCGGAGCGGTTGCCAGTGGAATCTTGGTGCGACTTGTGGGCGGTGGATAGTCAGGGGATGCAGGTCAGGTCAGGTCAGGTGTGCCTTGCACCAGACGGTGCGTGAGCAGGGTGAAACAACTAAGCGTCCCGTTGGTCACGCTAAAGTGATCCAGATATGGAAGATGAGACGGGGGAGGAGGAGGAGGAGGAGGAGGAGGAGGAGGAGGAGGAAGAACGAAGGTGGGGGCACGGCGCAGAATGCCTTCAGCAAAGGTATTGGTGAGTTCCCATATTCCGAAGCCGTAGGGGCAAACAAAGGAAAGGCGCCATCTAGCGACCCAAATCACGCATCCGGCAACCTCGCCGACGGCCACAGGGTGCTCCATCATGTGTTTCTGCGGTGGGTTTGGGTGCGTAACAGGCCGCCTGAAATCTAAGAGATGATAAGCGCGTTCAGGTCCTGCGTGTCGTTGGGTCCGTGCGTGACATGCCGCCTGACATCTGAGAGATGCCCCGCGCGTTCGAGTCCTGTATGATTCGGAGAGCCCGCACTTCTGGAAGGAGTTCGCTGGTTGGGTCTCGGAGCGGCCTTTTGCGCCCGCGCGACGCTGGCCGAAATTGCTTGCGCGCGCAACCGAGCTGGCAGATGCCCTGGGCGGATGGGGCGGGTTACAGTCAACCCGCATAGTAAGGATGAGCAATTTCAAGGCTATTATTGCATCCTTGCCCCTTCGGCCCATCTTTAGCGAGTTTCGCTGGCCAATTTTGTTCGAAAGAACTTAAATACGGCCCTCTAAGGCCCTTGCATCCTTACCGCGCATCCTTATTATACTGGTTGATTGTAGGCCAGGACAGCGTGCGTGAGTCTTCAAGGACGCCCGCCCCACGTGCCGACGTCGACGTCGAGGCGCGATGGGCTAGGCCGCCAGCGAACACCGACGTGACGAGGGAATTTCTACTGTTCCGCACGCAAAGAGGGCGCGGTGTACGCGGACAGCAACTACAATCAACCCGCATAACTAGTAAGGATGGGCAACCTTTCCAAGGGTACACTTCCATCCTTGCCTCCTCGGCCCATCCTTGGCCGCTTTCGCTGGCCGCGCCCCGCACGCAAAGAGTCGGCATGGCCTTCCGAGGCCCTTGATCCTTCTCCTGCGTTCTTACCATACGTGTTAACTGTACGCCCCGCGGCAGGGGTTGCGGTCCCTGGAGGCGGGGTCTGGAAAACGTGCCGAAGCGTGCGTGCGGTCGTCTGCACGGCTGCAGCCTCCTCCTCCTTCTCCTCCTCCTCCTCCTCCTCCTTCTCCTCCTCCTCCTCCTCCTCCTCCTCCTCCTCCTCCTCCTCCTCCTCCTCGTCGCCCTCAGCCCCGGCCCCCGCCGAACCTCCCCCCTCTGCGGTCGTCTCGGCGCGGCCCCGCCCTCGCCGCAGCCTTTTCGGCGCAGCGGCGGGCGCCATCGACCGGGGCGCCTGGTGCGCGTTTCCGTCTGTCGCCCCCCGCCGGCCGCCTTTGCCCGCGGGAAGTGCCCAAAACGCCTTGATTTTGCGAAGCGAGTAGGGACTTGCGTGACTGCAATAGATCGCCGCCAGACTGACGGTGTCAGGCGGCGGCGCCCCGCGAGGTCGGGGATGCGCGAGTGGATGTCGACGGCAACCCCGAGTGGTTCCCGGGAGTGCACTCCGGCGCGATGCGAGGTCACGAGTCGCGGCTGCCCAGCGCGGGCACACCGCCGCGTCAGTGATGGTGGACAGGAAGAATGGCGATCTGGACCCGCGGTCGCGGCAGCACTGGCGAAAGCCTGCCCGCGGGCCAAGCTCAGCCCGAATGTGGGAATGCCCCTGCGCGACGCGATGCCACAGGGCGCGCGCGCGCGAACGATGGCTACGATTTCGAGCACACGGCGCCGCGAGGACGCGGCGAAGCGGGCGGGACACTGCCTTCCGAACCGACTGGCTCTGCAGCATGACTCCGGGCAGGCGGCACGAGCGGATCGCGGCGCGGGTCGCGCGTGTCTCGCTCGGGCCGCGCAATTGGGGCCGCCCGCGCCCTCGCCGCGGGAAAAAGGGTGGGGCTCCGGAGGGCGTGCTGCAGCATCGTTGATGTGTCTTGGTCCTGGTGGATATTCTGGTTCCCTTCCTCCCCATCCTCCACTTCGGCCTTTTCCGCCCCTTCCTTCCCTCCTCCAGGCCCCCTCCTCCGTTTTGCTTCCTCCGCCCCAGCGCCCCACTGCCCCTTCCGCCCCCCCACATGCATGCTCCCCCCCCCTGCGCAAAGGAGCGGGGATGAGTTGTGATGGACATAGGACGATGTGCAAACTTGGAGGATTCGCACGTGTCCCACGCCGTAAAACGGGCAGCGACAGCATCAGCCTCCCTTGCCCCCCCCCCCTCCAGCCCGCCGGCCCCGCCGTCGGAGGCCGGGTCGCCCTCTGGGGCGCTCGCGCTGCACGGGACGGCCAGGACCGTGTCGGCACTCGTCTTCGACCTGGACGAGTGCAAGGCCCTCTCGGCCCGCCGTCGTCGGCGTCGCACCGGAGGGGCCCTTGCCTGGGCAGCAGCAGGTCAGAGCCCCGAATCATCAGGGGTAACTCGGGTCAGGGATAACTCGGGTTCTTTTTCCGGGAATCCAAACCCGAGTTACCCCGGACCCGAGTTACCCCGGATAACTCGGGCGCCCAGAGCCCCGAATCATCAGGGATAACTCGGGTCAGGGCTAACTCGGGTTCCTTTGATGGGAATCCAAACCCGAGTTATCCCGGACCCGAGTTACCCCGGATAACTCGGGCGTCCAAGCAGGGGGCTGGCCCCGCGTGCCGGCAGTCGGCTGCTCGCGCGTCGGGTGCCGTGTGCGCGATGGTGCCTTACATTCGCAATTGGTGCCCAGGGCGCCGCGGCCGACCGTTCGCGAGCTCGGTGGCCTCTGGCCGGCGCCCTGTGCGTTGGTGCCCCAGGTGGTGCCCTCTACAGGGCTGGGGACTTTTTTTTTTGACTAGTTTGGATTATGTGTTTGGCATGTTCTGACTCCTTTTAAATTTTCGCCCAAAGTCCGCCTGCAGGGGGACATGCCCAACCTAACCCTAGGAAGCCTCGGCCGTTCGTTCGCGCTCGGTGCCCTGAGCATGTTTGGCGCCGCGCTGGCTTGTGCCCCGTGCCTGGTGCCCTGTAGACGGTCCTCTCTGGTGCCCCCGCGGCCGTGGGTGGTCCCGTGGTGTCCTGGGGTTGGTGCCCTGTGGCTGGCGTCACGTTGCGCGCTCTGTCGGCGCGCGCCGGTGCGAAGCAGGAAGGTGGAGGCTGTGGAGGCTCAACGGCAGGCGAAGCGGCAGGCGGGGGCGGCAGACGGCAGGCGGCAGGCGGCGAAGGGCAGGCGACAGGCGGGAGCGGCATGCGGCAGGCGGGAGGCGGCAGGCGGCAGGCGGCAGGCGGGGGTGGAGGCGGTGGCTGTGGAGGCCAACGCGTCGGAGCCATCTGGGCGCCAGCCTCAGCCAGGCCCGCTTCCCTCGTGGTGTCTTCGTCCCTCCCCTCCCCTCCCCAGGTCTGCTCCTTCAACGGCAAGGCCGCGCCGCGCCTGTTCATCGACGGGAGAGACGACCGCGCCTGTGGGGGGGAGGGAAGAGGGACGAGAGAGGGAGGCTGCGTTTGCCTGTGGGGAGACAGTCGGCACGGAGCAGGCGGGGTTGGGGAGGAAGAGGTCAGCAGGGAGGGAAGGGGAGGGCGGCCGTCGTTGAGACGGGCCTTCGGGCCAAGAATCAACCGACCTCCACCCAGTGCCGCATATCGCGAGAACAAACCGCGAGATTTGTTCAAGTCGCTCCCCTCCCTGGGGAGGACGGAGTTGGAGGGGTTTGTGGCCCAGCCCCGCACGTTGGAGCTACCGCCCCCGTTCAGGAGACCAGTTCCTCCTGCGGGATTGTTGCTGACAGTCCCGGGGCCCGAAGCGGGCCGCTCAAGGCCCAAGGTGAGGAGAGACGGGCCGTGCCGGATGTTCTCTCGGCGAAGGATTTGTGTGTATATATATATATATATATATAGATGCATGTGTGTGTATGTGTCAGGGGTCCCACTCCAGTGGGCCACATGAGTTCTCGGCCCCGTCTCTGCGAGCAAGTGATGTCTCATAATGTGTCGTTTCTCACGGCCGGCAAGCAGTCCCAGGAGCCCCCGAAGTTCGGGGAACACCTTACATTTTGCTGGAGGTCCCTCCGCCTATTCCTCCCCCCCCTCCCTCCTGCCTCCTCCTCCTTCTCCTCATCATCCTCATCCTCCTTCTCCTCCTCCTCCTCCTCCTCCTCCTCCTCCTCCTCACCCCGTCTCCTTCCCCTCTGCCCTCCTTCTCCTCCTTCCACCTACTTACTTCCCCCTCGTCCCCCCCTCCTTCCTCCCCTCCCCTCCTGGCCCCTCCCCTCCTCCCCAGTAGGGGCGGAACAGGAGGAGAGGGAGGAGGACGCCGCCAAGGACGGCCTCGGCAACAACGTTGAGGCCATCATCTACGGCACTCTGGGCCGTTTGAACATGCGGCGTCTGAGTTTGGAGCAGGAGGAGGAGGAGGAGGAGGAGGAGGAGGAGGAGGAGGAGGACTAGAGTACACCCAATGTGTATAAACGATGCAACACTACACCGTCCCGTCCCAAGTCTCCTCCTCGTTCGTCCCTGCAGCTGTCTGCCGCACGGCGCGAAGCGCCCGCCTTGACCAAGACGAGCGCCACATACGTGGGCCCGCCATTTCTGGCGGGAGATCCTCCTTGAAAGAAATGTCTGACCTCAGCGAGGAGGAGGAGGAAGAGGAGGAGGAAGAGGAGGAGGAAGAGGAGGAGGAAGAGGACGAGGAAGAGGACGAGGAGGAAGAGGAGGAGGAGGAGGAGGAGAAGTATTGCGACCCTGGGGGGGGAGCCTTACCGTTCCAAGCGGTGCCCAGGGACGCCCCGTGTTGTTAAAACTTGATTTGCAGTCCAGTCGTGCAACGCCTGCATGAGCTCGGCGGGCCATGAGATCAAGCGAACCCTTAAGCAGCACAGTCAACCCGTAGGGATGGGCAGTTTTCCCAAGGGCACCCTGGGGTTTCTTAATATGCGTGGGGAGGTCCCCCCCCCCGACGGGGGTTAATCTCGCCTCGTCGTCGCGCCGCGACGGGGGTCGGAGCGCCGTCGGCGCGCGGTGGCTGCCCGCGACGGGGGTCGACGTGGGGCTGTCGGCAGGGGTGACGCCCCCCGACGCGTATTAAGAAACTCGGAGTACCCTTGCAGCCTTGCCTCCTCGGTCAATCCTTGACCACTTTCGTCGGCCGCGCCTCGCTCGAGAAGCTTCGAAATGGAGGTTCCAGGACCTTGCCTCCTTCTCGGCGCAGCTTTGTCACACGGGTCGACTGTATGTGCCTAGGTCTTGGAAATTGTATGAAGAGCGTTCGCAGCCAACATGCGAGAGCCCCGTTTTGGAAACGACCCGCCATCCATCCGTGCGACGGCTGATGTATTTAAGACGGGCGCGTGCGGCGCGAAGACGGGCGCCCCATTTTGAAAACGGCCCGCCGTCCATCCGTTTAGTTGTTGGAGTTTGATTCAGGCGAGTGTTCGCGGCGCCGAGAGGAGCGCCCCGTGTTGAAAACGACCCGCCGTCCAGTCATGCAACACTGTCCTTGTTTCAGACGGCTGAGCGTGCAGCCAAAGCGAGCGCCCCCCGTTGGACACATGACACCCTCCATTCTTCTAGCTGTTGGATGTGGATGTCGAGTGTGCTCGGCGCCAACACGAGAGCCCATTTTGAGAACGACCCGCCCACAGTTTAGTATAGCTACTTGCCCTGTGTTCCAAGATGGGTGTGGTCGGCACAAAAGCGAGGGTTCCCTTTGGGAAGCGATCCGCCCTTCATCCGTGCGCGGAGCCATGGTGAGAGTCCCGTGTTGCAAACGACCCGCCATCCATTCGTCTTGTTGGCCGATGCTTGAAGACGAATGTGCGCGGCACCAAGGCCGTCCACACCGTCGCATTTGGCTCGCTCTCCATCCGTGCAATAGTTGTTTTGTAAGGCAAGCGTGCGCGGCGCCAAGGCGGGACCCCCATATTCAAAACCATCCGCCCTCCACCAGGTCACTTCTGTCAAACGGCAAGCTTCAATCCCGTACGTGAGGAAGTCTCAGGCGAAACCCATGCGCACGCCCTAAGTGCACGTGCGCCAGGGAGGAGCTAGTTCTCAGGGAAATGGTCAGCGGGTGGAGGTGCAGGAAGACGTGGAGGAACGGAGGAGGGAGTAGGAGGAGCAAGATGAGGATAAGGATCAGCACAATGGGAAGATGGGAGCGTATGGGGTCAGGATCGGTGCCGTTGTCAGTGAGGTGGCCTCCTGCGGGCGGGAGGATTACGGTCAGCGGGAGGGAGGGGGGAGGATGGAGGACAGAGGAGGTGAATGTGGGTGTTCAAGAAGTCAAGGAGGGAGGACGAGGAGCCAGAGTGTGAGAAGGGAGGGGGTGGTCGGGGGGCAGGCGAGGCGCAGGGAAGGTCCACGAAGAGAAGCAGGAGGAATGGGGGGGGGAACAGGATGATGACGTGGGATGCCGACGAGGAGGGGTGATGACGAGGATACAGACATCCAACGCCTTGACACGTTAAACATAGCTGTCCGTCGTTGACTGCATCTAGGGCCCCCCAATGGGCCCCAGGACCGTCAAACAACGACTCGGGATGAATCATCTGGCAGGAACGGTTCGGGACTTCTGGGGCCGTGCTTGAGACGCAAATGAAACGCGTTGGGTTGGGGTATGGGAGTGTGTAAAACAGAAGGAATGGCATACGGATGGGCAGATGTCTGCAGGCTGCTGGGGTAAGAGGAGATGAGAAGGAGGATCGGGATGAGGGGCGGACGAATAGTGGTAAGCATATCAATGCACGGGGGGAGATGAAGAGGATGAGGATCGGGAGGACTAAGAAGATGATGAGGGGAACCACCCACCTGCTGCTCCTTCCCCTATCTTTCTCTCTTTCTCTCTTTCTCTCTGTCTTCTTGCCCTGCTCGATCTGCTCTCGTGGTATCGTAGTCTGGTTGAACAGTGGACTGGTCTCCAGCATGAGAATTTCTGGATGCTTTGCGCACCATGGAAAGCACGTTGCCATGGTCAGGAGCATTGGACGAGCGTTTCTAAAGTAGAAGAGCGGGACACCCGCCGAGCCGAAGTTGGGACCGTTCCGATCAGCCCTCAAAGGTGCCCATTCTGGGGGACCTCTGGGAGCATCCCAAAATGCCTGCAGGAGCCTCCTCGGGATTCTCAGGGCCTTCTTGAGCGCCGTGGGAGCTGCGCAGACCAGAGGGGGACGACAAGGGGGCAAGGAGAAGGTGGAAGGCGAGGAGGAGGAGGAGGGGAGAAGAGAAGGAAGATGCGGGACGAGGATGGATGAGAAAAAGACGTTTTCGGAGCATTTGCAGATGTGCAGAGGCTCTCGGAGGTGTCCAGAAGTATCCGCAAGTGTCGAGAGGTCTCTGGAAGCTTCCAGATTGCCAGAGAGAGAGGGAAAGAGAGAGATATTGCATATATGTATAGAGAGATAAAGAGATACAGGGATATCCAATCATACATACACCTGTATCGATATATAGAGAGGGACCGAGATAGAGAGGGAGAGAGAGGGAGAGGGAGAGAGAAAGAGAGAGAGAGAGAGAGAGGAAGAGAGAGACGGAAAGAGAGAACGAGAGAGAAGAGGCGGAAGAGCAGAGGGGGAAGGAGAAGCAGTTGGTGGAAGGAGGGTCCTCCTCCCATTCATTCTCCTCCCCCTTTATCCCTCATGCTTCCGTTGCTCGTCGTCGTCATCGCGAGGAATGGCCTTCGCGAGGAAGACGGGCATGAGCTTCGGGGGCGTGGTTGGCGGCGGCAAGATGGCCCACGGGCTGAAGGCCACCCAACTGGGCCGAGCAAACCTCGTCTCTTCTGGCCCCCCCACACCGGTCGTCTACACCTAAGAGCCTTCGTCGGAGTGATTCTTGGTGCGTGCCCGCAGGGGTCCCCCTCAGCGCGGGCTCACGTGCTCGGATTCCCCCCCCCCAGGGCTACCCCCTCAGGCCGCGCGCCACAGGTCTTTCTTGCCTAGGGCCTCTCTTTCGCGGAGCCGACTCGGTATGGCTCCAAAGATGGTCGCCAAGGAGCAGACGGGTCCTGAGGGAACTACTCTCTGAACATGTGTTAGCCGTTTTCGGGCTTATGGGGCCTTCCTTGGGCCCCCGAGACGGTCAACAAGGAACGATTCAGGGCCAAGAGTTGGCCCCATGGCCCAGGACCCGTTTCACTCAGGACCCGCCCTCTTTCGGAGGCCTCGAGGTTGACACCAACACCAATATCGGCGGTCTGCCTCCACCGCCGGAAGATCACCTGGGCCTCCTAGATGGTAGAGAGATTTCCACCACCACCAACATCCAGGATCATCCCACCCAGGTGGAGCCAACCCTTTTTGTTGGTGTGGGTGGCAATCTCCAGGCCTCCAACTATTCCTAGTAACAAGGCGCAGTCGAGTCGCTGGTGCTGGGGAGGGGGGACGAGGGCGCGGGGGAGGGGGCGAGAAGGCTGGGAGGCTCTCGGCTGCCCCAGGCAAAACAGCACACACACACTCGCATGGCTCGCGCCTCTTGCGGAGCAGGGGCCGCCCCTCGGGACGATCGAGCCCCGCTGCTGGCGAAGCCGCGGCCGTTGCCCATTCGAGACATGGAGCCGAGGCACCCGCCAGCTCCGAGACGAACTGCTCACTGAAGCGGACAAGATTTGGATTTCGGCCCGGCATTGTAATTTTCCCTTCCGTTTGCGGCTTGCAGGAGCGGCCTGAGGCCGTGGCCAATCCGCCGGCAGGGTCGGGCTCGGGCACGCAGCAGCATTGGTGTCTGCGAGACGGCCTCTCGATCGAGGAAGCGTTCACAGGGGAGGTATTCACGGATGGCTCTTGTTTTTAATCGGGTCGGGCGAAAGGGGGGGATTGGGAAAGGGGGGGTTACGAAATCTGCTGCATGCAGCTGGTTTCGGCCCCACCGAGGGGCCCATTCCTCGATACATAGCCGCCTCCCGGCGCCGGGAGGCGCTGGGAAAATCAGCTACGTGAGCTGATTCTCACCCCCCCCCTTTGCTATCCCCCCCTTTCGCCCGACCCGATTTAAGAGGACGGCACCGTGACCGTCCATGCAGCCGTCTGGGTTGTAGCGAGGATCACGCCAGCAGGGGAGCCATTCGCTGCGTTGTGGCGGGCGGTAGGAGCCGACTACCCCCAAACCTCACCGGTTGCTGAACATATAGCCGTTTTGATATTGACGCAGCGTTGCCCGCGTGTGACTTTAGTATGTTCAGATCCCCTCGGCCGTGCAAAGATGGCAGACGCGCCGTAGGCCCAGCTCACGGCGAGACAGCACGTCAATGCCGGGCTCCACGCGCAGATTCGAGGCTCGCCTTCGTGGGCCCACGATTTCCAGATTCTGAAGGTTCTGGCCCATGTGAGCCCTGACGACCTGCCACACTTGTCCTACGAGTGGTGGCAAGCGGTCGGCAACAACTTTGCAGACCGCTACGCCAAGAAAGAAGCCCTCATCTTAGCGCAGCCGTCGGGCTCGGAGGTCGTTATCTGAAGTATGTGGTCCGAGCGCTCACGTTGTTCCCCAGGCTGGCGCCTACAAAGGCGTTGCGGTCCACATTTACGCGGTCTCTGCGTCAGCCAGGCTTCGTCATTGGCATTGGCGCCGCTCTGCAAATCCTGCCGTTGCCCCCCGTACCTCCTCCCCCGCCGCCGCCCTCGCCAGCCGAAGCAGCAGCGGACGTTGCGGCAACCGTGGAGGGCCATGGTTGGGCATGGAAGCGTTCGCGCTGGGCATGTCAACGCTGGCTGCGATCTGTAAAAGGGGAGCGCAAGCCGTCGCCCACGATATCCCCTTGCCAGGGGTACAGCGCCCTCTTCAGCAACCTGGTAGCGAACCCTCGGAAACACACGCTGCACTTCTCCAACTACTCGTTGGGGGTAATTTTCATATGCAGCCGTTGTGGAGCAGATTCGGAAACAGATGCATTCAGGAGGCTCGGCGAGGATTGCCTCATGGAGTTCACGTCAAATGGAACGCGGTACTCCTGGGATCAGTTTATTCGTGGGCAACACCCGAACTCAACGGTTGGCCCTGCGGTTTGCCAGGGCGAGTACCTCCTTGTCTCCTCTCTCTGATTCCCTGGTCACTCTCAAGGGAAAAAGCGCGCTTGTCGCTCGCATCGTCACGCGTTCATCGTTGTCACCACGTGCATGGCACATTTCACTACTGGTTCCCGTCCGTAGGTCCCGATGCACTCCCGAACAGATCCAAGGTCCTCATCAACAACGCCATGCGTGTTGCAAAGTATCGTGTCTCACGGTCCTGCTGCTTGGATGTACACTTTCGACACTTTACCCCCAAGTTATCGGCCACGCGGCCGGGACAGATGCAACACCACATACCAGAGCAACCAGTTGTTGATGCCTTTTTGGATGTATGTTTGGATGTACCGGCGTATCCGTGAATCCATGCCGCACCGCGCCCACACTTTTTGCTCACTCAAACGACCACACATCGTCAGCACGGGAACTTGCAACTACCCAGGTTTTAGGCGTACCGTCCCATCCGCTATCCCCCCACGTCACACAAGGTGCTGCAAATGTCACGGGGACGGTGCGGCGCAGCAGGCGTTAAATGTGTTAAACCGTTTGCGCCCAAACCGGCGTTAGAATTGTTAAAGCAGGTTTGGTTGAGGGGATCGTGCGCATGGGGTGCGCGTGCCGCGCGATGCAGCACAGCAAATGTCATTGGACACTTAGGTCTGGCACGCGTCTTCCCTCGATACAACGAGAAGTTGTAGGGCTCTGGGGAGGTCCAGTTCTTCCTGTCACCCTAGGGTGGCCTGCTGTGGCTAAGGTCCCCCTGTCAACCCTGGGGTGGAGATGGCCGCAGGCCATATCACATGGGGTTAAGGCGCCCCATTAAGCCATATCACTTCAAGTCCTCTTCCTCGTCATCCTTTTCCTCCTCCTCGTCCTCTTCCTCTCTCTTCCCTCCTCCCTCCTCCTTCCTCCATCCTCCCTCCTCCCCCTCCTCCCCCTCCCCCCTCACCTCGCCCGCCGCCTCCGTCTTCCTATGCGCCCCTTTCCACCCCTTGCGGCACCCCTCTCTCTTCCGCGCACCTCCCCGCCCGCTTTTTCTCGGACGCAGGTCGGCCAGATCGTCTCCGACATGTTCGGCCTGCAGAGGCGTGACAGCCGCCGCCGCCGTCGGCGCGCCCAGACCGAGGTGAACCCCGATGTTTTCGGCCTCCCGTGTTCTCCGCCTCTTGTGTAGGGGAAGGAAAAATCACATAAACATGAAAACTCGGAGGTCCGCGCGGATTTCTTGGATCCGCGCTGGACCCCCCCTCCCTGGCGCGTGGGGCGCGCCAGGGGCGGCGCCGGAAGCGACGCCAGGGGGCCCCAGCGCGGATCCAAGAAATCCGCGCGGAC
Source organism: Prorocentrum cordatum (assembly GCA_963575745.1). Lineage (NCBI taxonomy): Eukaryota > Dinophyceae > Prorocentrales > Prorocentraceae > Prorocentrum > Prorocentrum cordatum. The sequence continues at coordinate 67,657 of CAUYUJ010019653.1, forward strand.
CTCCGAAATTTCATGTTTATGTGATGGTTCGTTTCCCTACTGTCCCTCCCCAAAAAGAATACCGAAGCACCCCCAGTCTTATCAGTTGGGAGGGCCGGGCGTTTCGATCGAGATCGCCACACCGGTCGCGACCCTTAAGCTTGACAGGTGCATTTGCTTTACGGATAGTGGGCGGTCCGTTTTCAAAATGTACGTCTCGCTTTATCGCCGCCCTTCGTTCCCTTCAGAAGTTTGCAACAGTCTCAAGGATAGAGGACGGCGCCTTTTCAAAATGTGGATCTCCCCTTAGTCCGGCCCACATTCGTCTTACCAGTTTGCTCCAGGTGCCCCCGTGCGCCAACAAGAAAATGCTTTGTTTTCTGTTTGCCTGACTTCTGTGGCCATTTGAACTCAGGCGTCCTGCCGATTTTGAACAACGGTGGTAGGAAAATGCTGGCTCATTGGTCGTGCGCCTTCGACGCCAGGGGGCGGCGCCTCCGCAAACCGCTTCATGAGTACGGGCTCCTCGGCTCGCGCTTGGCGCTCCGTGCGGACGAAAACGAATCCGAGAGAACGCTCGAACAAGTGGCGGCGGCTGCGGACCTCAGCGTGGAGGGGGCACGGCGGTGGAGGCACGGCGGCCGCTGAAGGAGTTCCCGGACCAGGCAGTAGCCGAGGAGCCAGTGCAGAAACGGCTGAGGGCGTTCCATGGCTGCCGTGGACGGACCATGCTGGAGGACGTCGTGGCGTGCCTCGTGGTGGCGACCAGCCGAGGGGCGCCAGCGGCCCAGCCGCCGCTGGAGGCCCGCACGATGGCGGGGGCCCGCTTCCCGCGGAGCCGCCGCGCGGCAGCGAGGGAGAGCCGTCGCGGGCTGGAGGCGCAGAAAAGGACCCGGATCACGTTGCTCGAGCAAACGGTCGCGCCTTCGCTGGAGACGTAGCGGTTCCGCATGGACCCGGAGCAGGCAAAAGACGGCAGCACGGACCGCGCGCGCATTTACACAGTGCTGTTCTACGTGCGGGCAATGGAGAGGCGGACCTTGCGCGCGCGGTGTCCCGTGGCCCGTGTCGATCGTGAATTTCATCGGTTGCGCGCGCGCGCCAAAGAGCCGTGCGGGCCGACGGTGCCCGACGAGGCACTCTGCGCCACGGTGTGGACAGAGCGCCTGGCGAGCGTGGACCAGAGCGACAGATTCTTGTCGGTTCGATGCGCAGCAGGTCGTCGCGAACGTGGAGATGCACTTTGGCGCGGGCGAAGGCTCGGCGACGTGGGCAGCCACAGCTCCCCAGCTCAGTCACTGGGCCCACGAGCGGCTGGTCATGGACGAGGGTATCGCGAGGCGGGCGGAGCTGCGCTGCGACACCGCAGGTGGCTCCCGCCACAGCGCTGCGCCTTCGTGAACGCGGGGCTGGCGTCCTCGCTGATCGAAGACTAGCAGAGCGGGGCGCAACGAGCCAGAGTTTTTGCGCGCGGCATCCCGTGAGTGCTACAGGCTGGGCCCAACGTGGACGCAGTCGGGCTTCCACTTGTGGGGGAAGATCGCGGATGTCGATATGGGTTACTTCCTGCCGCGGTGCGACGACGCCAGGCAGCATGTGTTCTGCGAGCCCGCTGGGCACGCAGATGCGGCGGCGGCGGGCCAGGGGGCGCGCCGCGGCGGCCTGCGCGCGCGACGCGGTCGAGCATCTCACCGCCGTAGAGGTCGCGGGCTTCCAGGCAGAGTTGCCGGGGCCGTAGGCGATCCTTTCGGCCCAGGCGGCGACCCCCAGCATGGGAGCGCAATTCTCTGGACATGTGGTCGCCAGGAGGCGCGGGCGCCCGCGCGAGGGCGCGCCGCGCGGTCGTCTCTGAGCTCCAGCAGCGGCTCGCGGAGGCGGTGCTTTCAGGGGGGCCCGAGGGAAGAAGCAAACCAGAGCGCATTGGCTTGGCGAGCGAGCTGGTCATCCCATGCCCGGCGAACTAATCGGCGCCGGAAAAGAAATTTCGTCGCAGGCAGAAAGTTGCGAGCCCGGCAGCTGAAACCCGCGCGGCGCCCGAAGACAACGTCGAGCGGCCGCGGGGGGGGCGGCCCCCGAGGCCCTTCTCGAAGACAGAGAAGACGGTGACGCGGAAGACGCCGCACCGCCGACGGGGGCAGCAACGCCGCCGCGAGGAGCGCAGTGGGCAGAGGACGGCCACGACAGTGCTGGCGAGGGCAGCAGTGCGAACGTCCGAGTTCAGGTTAGAGACGGAGAGCAAGCGGTGCCCCGCCCCCCCCCTGGGCAGAGGGCGCCGATGGGGGCCGACGGCTAATTCGTCGCACGCGCGAGGAAACGCGCAAGGCGGCCAGGCCCCCCGCAGCCGGGGGCCGCGGCCGGGCGACTGGCAGGTCGCCGCTAAACGCGCCTTACTTGGACGAATTGCCAGGTGCGAAGAAGCGCGGCGTGCTCTGCCAGAGATGCCTGCGCCCCATTTCGGCCGCGGTGACGACGGCAGGCGCCGTGGCCGACATGAAAGTTTGGACAGTCATCGAGATGGTCTAGCTCTGAGGAGCCCGACCGACCGCCTACGGAGACGCATCCGTCCGAGGAGGGCACGAGAGCGGCGGGCCCCGCGCGGCCTTGCGCGGCAGCAGTCGCGCGAGTGCCCAGCCTAGCAGCCGAGAGGGGGCCGGCAACATCGGGCCCCCCCGCGCGACCCCTAGGTGCGCTAGGTGCGGGAGCCCCTCTCAGGTGCGAGCCAGTCAGCGGCCGCGCTCGCGCGTTGTGCTGACGAGGCGCCGGCCGCAGCGCGGCCCGAGGCGCGCCCCGCGCGGGGCGCTCGGGCGTAAACCGTTTCAGCGCACCCCCCGCCCACTTGCAGACGCCCCGCGCGTCGAAGACGCCGTCGCGGGCCCCGCCCATCCGGCGCGGGCGGTGGGCGGGCCCTGGCGGGGAAGGGTGCCGTCGCGCTGGGTTTTGCCTTGCGGCGGGCGGCCAGGGCCCCGAGGCCGCGCGGCGCGTTGCCGTCGCTCTGCCGAGTCCGAGGAGACGTCGTCGGTTCGCGACCGCTTCGCGCGAGCGGTTTGAACGGGGGCCCGCCAGGTGGCGGCGTTGCCCACCTCGGCGTCGCTTGCGCGACCGCGGCGTGGGGCTGATCGACGGCGCGCCGCCGGGGGCGCTCGCGCAGGAGAGGGGGGGGGGTGCGTTGCGCTCGCGTCGATGAACTCGGTCCCTCGCATCCTCCTCGCGAAGAAATTAGCGCGCCGCTAATCGCGCAGTCGCTGGCGCGCCCCCCTCGCGTGGCGAGCCTGGGCGCATTGAATGCGCCAGTGGAAAGAATTTCCTTCCACTGGCGAACTCCGGCGAGGACGTCGAGGGGTCCGCCAGGGGCGCGCCCGACATGGGCTCGACAGCTGGGATAGAGCCGCGCAAGACGGCGGCGGCGCCGACGCGCGCGCGGCGGGCGGCGCCCGCGCTGATCGAGCAGCGGCGGGGATGCCGGGCGATGCCGAAGCGCGACACAGGCCAGGCGCATTCAGCTCCACCGATTGCCAGGCGACGCAGCTGACCTCCGAGAAGTCGCCTTGGAAGCTCGAGGAGGCCCAGATGCCAGCCAGATCCCACTTCGAAGCCAGGCAGACGGAGATCAAGAGGGCCGCTGTTTATTCAGCCGGGGAGGACGGCGACCCCGGACTCCTCGCACCGTCTCGCCCCAGCTCGGGGGCGATGCAGTTGTCGGAGGCAGCGGCCGTCATGGTCGACCCTCCTGAGGGCCCGGAGGTTCAAAGGGGGCGCCGCGTTCTCATGGGCGCGGAGATCCTCGCGCTCGGTCTGCGACGCACGTGCAGGCAAGAGCTTGCCGGGCGGAAGCCCTCAGTAGTTCCTGGATTGCATGCTCGGGGGACCCATCAGGAACCTCGCGGCAAGGAATGCGCCGGGCGACGCGGTCGCGCGACCGCCCCGTGGAACCAAGCGTTGCAGCGAAAGCGGCAGGTGCGCAAGATGGCTGGGCAGGTGGCGCAGCAGGAGCTCATGTTGTTCCACGCGACCCCCCAGAGGGCGACGGGCAACTCCACGACGCCACTGGCCCTCGCCAGCCTGGCGGCCCTGCGCCACGCGCCGCGGCGGCCGCGGCCCGGCCCGCCGGGGCAGGCATGCAGGGGCGGGGCGCGCAGGGGAGGCGGACGGGCGACAGGCCAGGGCGCGGCGCAGACGCCAGACGGCAAGCCGATCATCTCAGGCACAATTCAAGATGGTCGAGTGCGACCCACAGAAGTGACGCTTTCTCCACGCGGGCTCGCTCTGCTTCGCGCAGGGCCACCCCCGGTGCGAGCGCAGGGGGCGGGGCCAGCTTTCTGGGCAGACGCGCGAGGCGAGGGGGGCCCTCTCCCCCGCGGCGCCGCCGATTGCCGACGACGCGCCGAGGGGCGCGCGGGCGCGGCCCGCGCCGCCCGGCAGAGGCGGCGAGCGGCTCTGACACCAGGATGACAGTGGCGGCCGCACAGGGCAAGGGGGGCGCCCCCCCGCCGTTCCGCCGCCAGCAGACTCAGGCCCAGCGGCCCCGAGCCGCTGCGTCCGCGCGCCAGGGGGCCGCGCCGGCGCGGCCCGCGCCCTCCGCGGGGCGAGGCGGGCCACCTGTTCATGGAGGGCAGCAGCGGGGCCCCATGCTGCAGGCGATCATCCCGGGCGGGGGCCGCGCCTGCGCGCCGGCGGGAGGAGCGAGACGCGACCCGGAGACGACAGCGCCAGGGGTTGAGAGGAGCCGCGCGACCCCTCGGGGCGGATCCCACCCCGCAAGGTCACCCCGACGACCGCGCGCGAGGTCTGGGGGAAGAGATGCATCGCCGCGCCCCCGAGCCGGGGGCGACTCCGACGAGGGGGGCACGGGCGGCGAGCGAGACATGAGCCAGGCGCCCCCCGCGATCCAGGGGGCGGGCAGCAGAGTGAAACGGTAGCCGAAAGTGCTCCGCTTCGTCGCGGGGCACAAGCAACGGGCGCTCGTCGCTGCCTTCGTGCGACGCCTCGGTTTGCTCGCGCACTTGCAAGCGGTGGATCTGGCCAGGTCAGACGACGCCTGAGCGCTGCAGAGGAGTGACTGCCTCGGGAGGCTGGCAGCAGGCGGGCGGGGCGTTTTTTGGTCGCGGTCTCTCCGCCCTGCGTCGAAGGCCGGGGAGGCTTTCGCGACGGCATGGGCCTCCCGTCGCGTGGCTGCCAGGGCCCCGACTTCAGTCCCGACTTTAATCGAGCTGAGGCCCGCGCTTACCGATGGGGGTTGTAACAGCCATGGGCGGCTTGGGCGCCGCAGAACGGGCCCCGTTCGAGTTGGCGGCGCAGAGTCACCTGGCTATCCGACCACGTTACGAAGGAGGTCCACGAGGCGGCCAGGGGGGGGGTCCAAAGACTGGTTGCTGGGAGCAGAGGGGCGGGGAGGCCACGGGCTACAGCGACCGCGACGTCTTGGACTGCGTGGCCAGGGCAGCCCGTCCGCCTCCGCTTGCCAGCGGCACGTTCGATCGACGCGAAGCAAGGGGCGCAGACGCAGGGTCCATTCGGGGGCCGGAGGCGGGGGTCACAGCAGGCACGCTGCGCGTGATGCCCCAACAGGGAGAGCTCTTCGACGCGCAGACAAAGCGGCGCCTCGACCACGCGGCGGCCGACCGGCCGCGCCAGGCGCCGTAGTTTTCAGCGGGGTTGGAGACAGCAGCGAGACGGGCAGGATGGCTGGGAAGGCCGAGGGCAGCTTCTCAACCGTATCCGGGCCATCTTCGCCGCGGCGGCACTGGCGGCCCTGGAGAGCGCGAGCGGCAAGAGGAGATTCGCGCGCGATGGCGCGCGCGCCAGGTAGCCGTGACACTGGGTCCGACGCAGGAACCGGTTCGGGATGCCGAGGTTCGCAGAGAAGAGTTGTTTCTTGAGTTATCACGAGGACCGGCGCGAAGGCACCTATTCGTCCGCCACCGATGTCATGGGCGCGTGTCGGCTCGTCGCATTCCGCGAGGACACGCGGGGCATGCTGCCCTGCGAGTTCGGCGTGCCCAGCGCCTCAAAATGGTTGGCCAGACCTCGGGCGAGCATCTGCCTGGTGGGAGGCCACTGGACCATGGGGCCGCCCGCCCATGTCAACAATCTGGAGCGACGCTGGACATTGGCAACGCTCTTCATGGTCGTCCTACTGCGCAGCTGGTCAAGGCGGGGCGGCTGCGAGGTGGACTGGATAGGCCTCCGCTGCGACTGCGCCGCTTGCACCGTGGGCCTCGCGGTGGCGAGGGCGGCGAGGGTAGGCGCTTGGCGTTGCGGCGCGCATTTCCGTTTGGGCGCGAAGGGGGGGGGGGGGGGCTGTTGCGCGGGCGGTTGGGAAGCGCCTCCAACAGGCAGCGCGCGAGAAGCTCGCTGGCGCGCGCTGGAGGTCGGGGAGGAATGGCTTGTTCCTGTGGGCGTGGGCCACGGCGGACGACGCGAACAGGGCCATCGCGGCGCAGGAGCTCCTAGGCACGATTTCCCGCGCGATGCTGTTCTAAAGGCCTGGAGAGCTCCGCCAGAGGGCGAGCCTCAAGTTGGCGGGGTCGACAGACAACCTCGGGGCGCCTGCGCGGCGAACAGTGCCATGTCGACCAGGCGGCCGTAGACGTGGCCAAATGGACCTCTCGGCGTAGCTGAGGTCGCGCAACATGGCGCTGAGCCTGGACGGACCGCCGCGCACTGGTCCACGGAGGCAGCCGACCATGGCGACCTGAAGACGCCGGACTTCGACGAGCCCCTCAGGATCCACGCGGCGGCCGCGGAACCGAAGTGGCACGTGCTCGGCGAGACGACGCAGGCCTCCCAGGAACACTTACGAGTCGATCATCGAGAAGATGGCGGCCGCCTCGGACAGGACACCCGCTTTTGACGTTTCCGCACGCCTCGGGCGACGTCGCGCGGGTTGACCTGGGGACCTGAGGTGGTTACGACGCGCGCTGGCGCGTCCTTCCGGGGCGGCGGCCCCGTGGCGCGCATGCGGGATGCAGTCAATCCGTAGATGGGAATGGGCAACCTTCCAAAAGGCACCCCTGCATCCTTGCCGTTTCGGCCCATCCTTAGCGACTAACGCGTGGGCCTCCAAGGCCCTTGCACCCTCACCGCGCATCCCATGATACTGGTCGACTGTATTCTCGATACCCCCCCCCCAGTGGGCGCCTTCGCCGAGGGGGGCCGAATGGGAGGTGCACGGGGCAGCGGGACCGTGCCTCTGCTCCTTCGCGCACGCGTGCGCAGTAGGGCGGGGTGGGGGTGCCTGAGAGACGGGGCGGAAAGGAGCGAGTTGCGTGGGCGAGTCTCGACGCTGGCAGCGTCAAGTGGGTGGCCCCGGGGTCCGTCGTCGCCGCGCCTCAGGGTCTCCCACCCTGGGGCATCACGTTCCTGAGAGGGGCCGGTGCTCTGCGCACAAGGCCTTGGTTCCGCCACCCGTGAAAATGGCATCGACGACATCCCGTGTTTTTTTTTATACCGACGTCGTAGTGTTATTGATGCGTGTTGGAAGATTTGGGGGGCTTCCCACGGTGCGAAGTCCCAAGAATAGCGTTCTACCGTATTCTCCCTCAGGGTACAATTTTTTTTGATTCGCTGAATTGTAGTCCCAAGAATGGTGTTCGGGTGCGACGTAGGGTGGCCAATGACTAACAGCCGCGCTTATTTGCGGCACTGACGTTTCACGAACAGCGGCTTGGCAGGAACAGCGGTTTGGCAGGCCGCAACCATCCTGTTGACTCGTCGCGCTGAGGTCCCAGGCCGGGCTTTCGAGCATAACATAAATTTATCAGGGCGCAACAGTCATGTTGATTCGGTGATTTGAATTCCCACGAATGTTGTTCTGGCACGATTGATCTATACCAAACGATTGTCATCCAATGACGCACATCCCGCAATGAAACTAATTAAGCTCCTGCGTGGAGATGAAAACACGGATCTTGCAGGGAGGGTTTATTTGAACATAGTTGCCGCAACGGCCAACACAACATTATGTTTTGTTTCTTGGGCAGGCCGTGGGTTGGTTGCTTGTTTTTCCCTCCCCCCCCCGGAAAGGACTGGGGCACAGGGTTCTCTTTTAGGGCTGTAGGGCTGACGGCTGTAGGGCAGGCGAAATTATTTTGCGATGAATAACGAGGTCGCGTAGGGCTGGCGAAATTATGTGTGTGGATGTCTCGAGCGAAACGATTGTGTTCATATTTTGTTGAGGATGTCTCGAGCGAAGCGCTTGTTTTGTGTTATAGATTGTCCTCTCCTGGGGACCTGACTTCAGAGGATCTCTCAAGTGAAATGCTTGTTTTCACGTGCCCAGGTCCTGAGGACGTCTCGAGCGAGACGCTTGGTTTCACGCCTCCAGGTTGCCCTGGCAGATGTCTAGCATGAGGATTTGTTGAGGATGTCTCGAACCAGAGGCTTGTGTTCTCGTGTCCATGTCGCCCAAGCAGATGCATAGCATGAGGATGTGTCGAGAAAGTCTCGATCGAGACGCTTGTTTGCACGTGTCCAGGTTGCTCAGGCGGATGTCTAGCATGAGGATGTGTTGAGAACGTCTTGAGCGACACGCGTGTTTTCACGTGTCCAGGTCGCCCAGGCACAGCACAGCCTTCGGCACGGTACATATATATCGATACCCTTAGCATTGCAGCGTGGCATGTTGCCTGGCACGTTTCGCGGATCGTCCCGTGGCGAGTCCCCCTGGCACGTCGCGCGGTGCATGTCCATTGGTACGTCCGTAGCGCGTCCCCTTGGCACGTCCCGCGGTGCATGCCCCTGGCACGTCCCCTGGCACGTCGCCTGGCGTGTCCCTTTGGAAGTTCCGCGGCGCGTCCTCCTGACATGTCCCCCTGCCGATTAGTTCTGGGGCAGCTACCATCTACTCAGGCAGCTCGAGCTTAAGATCCAGACCAGTTCGATCAGGACTCGGATGCCAGGGAGGACTCGATCCACAACGCTATATAGAGCACAATCGCGGCATGGCACATCGCAGTTCAGCACGGCGTAGCACAGCACAGCCCTCGGCACAGTACATCAAGATCGATACATTCAGTATTGCATTTGCCCGTAGCCCAATCAGGTGTCTTTGAAATGTTGCCATGCCTTGCATTTCTATATTCCTTTCCGGGTTCGTGGGTCGATCATGTTTTTATCCTTGGGCGTACATGAGTTGTACAGCGGGCGCATCTTCGTGGTGCCGATTTCTGCGAAGCGACGCACGCACACCAACTCAAAACAACCTCCTTCGTTTCCTCCTCCTCCGCCCCGTTCTCCCTTTCAGATCCCGCGGGCTGGGAGGAGAGCTCCAGTCATTGTCGCAGGCCATGCCTCAGCAAAAGCTTGGAAGGGGCCAGCACGCCGTGGTCTTGTTGCGAGCAGAGCAGCGTGGACGAGCTCCAAGAGACCCGATGCTCTTCGCCGGGGGGGAAGGGGGTCGCACGGCGCGCTGCCGCGGTGACTTTTAGCGGCGTTCCGATGCTGTTTTGTTCCGGGGTGTTCAGCGCTCTAAGGTGTTTTCGTCTGCACTTCGCGCGCGGGTTTTCGGGGCTTGGTTCCTCGCGAGGGTTTCTGGCGGCCGCGTCCGCATTGTGCTTATGAGGGGCTCTCCACCCGGCGACCAGTCCTGATAAGAAGCAGGGCGCCCCCCAAAGCGAACGCTCAACGCACACGTCGTTGTTGTGATTTTGGAGCGGTGGGAGGGCCTTTTGACTCCTTCAGGCGCTCTGCGGGGGTCCTATACGGCAGGGTGCTTCCTGAGTTTGCGATCTCGGGCACGGTCCGAGACGGCGCATGCGACGCGATATGTGTTCCCACCGTGTACTCGGAACATGTGTTGCCCATGTGGCTGCAATGGGCAATGGGATCCGAATTGCTTGCCTATCGGTGCTGAAGGTCGTCCGTTGTGGTAACCAACACGCGGGCCGACTTCCTGGGATGTGAAAGGGGGCAGCGGGGGCTAGGGCGGGGGAGGGCGGCGGGGAATCAGGTCAACAGGCATTGTAAGGATGAGCGACTTCCCGAGGTTACCGTTGTATCCTTCCCCTTCGGCCCATCCTCGGCAGCTTTCGCTGGCCGCGCCACGCCCGCAGAGTGTTTACGTGGCACTCCCAGGCACTTGCATCCTTATCGCGCGTCATCATTATACGGCTTGACTGTACCACGAGGAAGGGGGCGCGGTCAAATGCGGAAGGGCGAAGGGGGAGCGACATGCGGGGGCGTTTGGGAAAGGCGGGTGAGGCCGGAGGGGGAGGTTGAAAGGGACGCCGAGGGGCAGGTGGAGCGGACGGGGTATGGCGCAAGAGAGGAGGGAGGCCGAGGGAGGGCAAGAGCGAGTGACAGGGCGGGCGGGGTTCGGGAGACGGGAGAGGCAGGGGGGGAGAACTGCCCCCAAACCTCCTCTCCCACTCCTCGCCCTTGCCCCTTTGCTCTCCCTCCGGCGTCCCTCCTCTCCCCCTCGCCCGTTTCCCCTCTCCACGTCTTCACCCCTCTCCTCTCTCTCCACCTCCGCTCTGTTCTCGCTTGCCTCCGCATTCCTCCCCCCTCCATCCCTCTCCCCCCTTCTCCGCTCCACCATCCGACACCCTCCCTCTCCTCGCTCGCCTCTGGCGCTGGGCAGGGACCATCTGTACCAGAAGACCATCCCCATGCCAGCCGTCAAGGTCAAGAAGCTCACGCAGCTCGAGGAGCTGAGGCTCAGCCAGAACGTGAGACTGGCAGGGGAGGGGGATGGATGGGGGGGGAGAGAGGGGGAAGAGGAGGAAGGAGTGGGAAAGGAGGGGGAGGAGAGTGGAGAAGGAGGGGGTGAAGGAAAGGGTTCAGGAGGAGGAGGAGGAGAAGGAGGAGGAGGAGGCAGAGCAGGAGCGGAGGAGCAGGAACACGGGAAGTGGATTGAAGACGGCCCCCGTTGTCGCTGCTCTTGCGGCCGCTGCCTGACGAGGGTGGGGGAAGTGGAGGGCGGAGGAGATCTTAGGGGATGCTGGATGTCTCAGAATAATATTTGCATTAGCATTACCTTTGGAAGGTCCGCGCGGATTTGTTGGCTCGGCTGCGGGCACCCCTACTCAGGGATCTTGGGGATCCGAGGGGGCTCAGCGTTTCCTCCTGTTCCTCCTCTCTCCCTCGTGCTTTCTGGCAGCCGACAACGTGGGCGCTGATGCGGTGAGGGCCCGCGCCACACCTCCTTTTTGTCCTCTGCTTTCCTCCCCCTCCTCTCTCCTGCTCCTCTCTCATCGGTCTGTATTGCGCCTGCCACATCCTGCTCCTCCTCACTGCTCTTCCGTTTCCCCCTCTCCTCCTCTTCCATCATTAGTTCTTTCTCTTCTCCCTTTGTGTGTAAGTTGCGATGCCTGACTTCTCACTCCTGGGACCTACTGCCACCGAGCACTGATCATTCCATGTACTGATTTCGTCAGGACTCTCGACCCTAACGTTATCCTCGGCGTTGCCGAGATTAGATATCCAATCGCTGTTGTGTGTATGCGCCGATTTTGAGTCACGCATGATGGTTCCTTCATTTTGATAGTGCTCGGCGGTCATATATCAAGTGTTGCACAATTGCAGAGAGATTATGATCTGGATACAACCACAACCACATGCTCCCTCTGCCGTCCACCTCTTCCCCCTTCCCCCCTCCTCCCTTCTCGTTGCCCTCATCCTCCTCCCCCTCCCTCTTATGCCCGTCCTCTTTTCATTGACCCCAAACACCCTGTGGTGTCGGGTCCTCGTTTTGATGAGACAGCGCCCCGCGTCACTTCTCCCCCTCATCGCCCCTCCTCCCCACCCGCTGCGCCCTTCCGCCTCCTATCATTGTCAGCATCAGCAGCATCATCATCATCAGCATCATCATCATCATCAGCATCATCGGCAGCAGCATCAGCAACAGCATCATCATCATCATCATCAGCATCACCATCATCAGCATCCTCGTCATCATCAGCAACATCATCATCAGTATCATCATCACCAGCCGCGTCAGCAACATCACCATCATCATCATCATCACCATCATCATCATCCTCAGCATCATCATCATCAACAGCATCATCATCGTCATAAGCGGCATCAGCATCATCAACATCATCTGCATCATTATCATCGGCATCATCATCATCACCATCGCTACAAGCATCATCAGCATCAGCCGCATCATCATCAGCATCGCCATCAGCACCATCATGACCGTCAGCATCATCATCAGCATCACCATCACCAGTATCAACAGCAGCATTATCAATTCCGTCATTACCAGTAGCATCGCCGTCCTAATAATCATCATCAGCATTAGAATCAGCATCGTCATCAGCACCATCATCAGCATCGCCATCATCATCAGTATCATATTCAACCTCATCAGCATCACCATCACCGCCACCATCACCACCATCATCATCATCGTCGTCGTCATCATCATTACCAGCATCAGCTTCATCACCATCATCATCATCATCATCATCATCATCATCGTCATCATCATTATCATCATCATCATGATTCATCATCATCATCAGCATCATCATCATCATCATCATCATCATCATCATCATTGTCATTGTCATTGTCATCATCGTCATCACTCCCGTTTCGGCACACCACTCGCGCGTCCGCGGCCCCACAGGAAGTTCCATCTAGGGTCCCAATGGCGCAGCCCGCATGAGGGCGTCACCCCCGTTTCGGCACACTCCTCACACGTGGGGGCTCCACCTGAAGTCCCATCGGCACAGCCCGCATGTGGGTGCCACACCCGTTTCGGCACACTCTCACGTTTCGTGGCCCCACAGGGAGCTCCACCCAAGGTCCCAGCGACGCAGCCCGCATGTGGGCGTCACCCCCGTTGCGGCACACCGATCACACGTTTAGTGGCCCGCAGGGAGTTCCGCCTCAGGTCCCGTTGGTGGAGCCCGCCTGAGGGCGCCATTTCTGTTTCGGCACACCCATCACACGGTTCGCGGCCCCATGGGGAGTTCCAGCGAAGGCCCCACTGGCGCAGCCCGCATGTGGGCGCCACCCCCGTTGCGGACACCCCTCTCACGGTTCGTGGTTTTATGGGGGGGGGTCCAGCTAAGGCCCCGTTGGCGCAGCCCGCATGTGGGCGCCCTCGTTTCGGCACACCATTTACGCGGTTTGTGGCCCCATAGGGAGTTCCACACAAGGTCCCAGTGGCGCAGCCCGCATGTGGGCGACACCCGCGCTTCGGCACACCGCTCACACGTTTCGTGGCCCCGCAGGAAGCTCCACCCAAGGTCCCACTGGCGCAGCCCGCATGTGCGCGTCACCCGCAGGGAGCTCTGCCTAATGTCCCACTGGCGCAGCCCGCATTTGGGCGCCACCCCCGTTTCGGCACACCCCTCTCACACGTTTCGTGGCTCCACAGAGAGCTCCACCGAAGGCCCCAGCGACACGGCCCGCATGCGGGCGTTACCCAATGGGAGGTCCACCTCATACGGTATTCAAACTTGCGGTATTCACAAGTGCATATGGTTGGCTTCTTCGCCAGGCTAATTTGTCCGTCTTCCTCCCCCCCTCGCCGTCCTCCGCCTCCATCCTTCTCCCTCTCACTGGGCTCCTGGGCCTCGCAGAGGCCTGCGAGTGGGCCGAGGCGGCCTCCAGGCCTGTGCTGGAGGCGGAGGAGTCGCGCCACGGGATTTGAGGCCCCGTTTTCTCGTCCTTAGAGTCCGCTGTGGCTTTGACGGTTGGCCTGCATGGAAAACAAAAGAAACCACAGGGGGCCTGCGATGAGGACTCCAGGGCTCCCAATCCCTGACCGACTCTTCGATATCCTTGGTCTGAGGGGCCTGGCCTCCCGGGACCGAAGTTTGAGGCCACCCTCTGGGACGCAGAGATCGTCGCGTTCGGCGCCCCGCGCCCCCCGGCCACGAGAGGCGCCCTTCTCCAGGGTGACGGCGCGAGGTCGACAAGATGAGCGCGCGGGGGGGGGCATCGTGGAGGGCGATGCGCAAAGCTTGACGGCCTTGAACGATTTGGAAGCAGCCGTTTCGTGGCGCTCGGCAGTTGGAGCCGGCTGGCCCCACGTTGGATCTGTCCGGCAGACAGCGGGAGAAGAAGGGGGGCCCCCTCGTCGCCACGGTGGGACGCGGCTCGAGCGACTCGTTAGTTTCGACCTTGGCAGGGGTCCGGGGACCGGTGTTGAGCGCATTTGCCGTCGCCCCCCCTTGCTGCCCGATTTGGTTGTTGCCCCCATCCAGCGCAGAGCCCCCGGCCGCTTCCACTTCCACCTTGAGCCACCTCCAGTTTTTCAAGGCTCGTATCACTTGTCCCCGGGCCTTTGAGCGGGCGAGCGCGAGCCAGTGGTGGTCTGAATGTTTCTGTTCGAGCGCAGGATTTCAGTCGAAGCCCAGGTGTGTGTGCACTCCTGCCGCAGCTCGACCCTGGAGATCTTTGTTTGATCCTCTGCCGCGTAACGGTCGTTACCCTGGCCAAACTGTCCCCCCCCCCTCCCCTGGTAATGGTAAGCATCGTACGTAGGGGGGCTGCCTCCCCCCCCACACCATTCTGGCGCTCGCGCGGGTACCATGGCGATGGCAGCGCGCGCCTGCCCCGACGTACTCCGTCCCGCCAAAGGGTCGGGCCGCGCGAAAGGGGGGGATTGGGAAAGGGGGGGTTACGAAATTTGCGGCATGCAGCTGGTTTCGGCCTCACCGAGGGGCCCATTCCTCAAGACATAGCCGCCTCCGGCGCCGGGAGGCGCCGGGAAGATCAGCTGCGTGAGCTGATTCTCAAACCCCCCCTTTGTGCTATCCCCCCCTTTCGCCCGACCCGAAAGGGGTACCGTTGCCTGGGGCCCCGCCAAACGAACGCTGCAGGAGACAAAGGCAGCCCCTTGCCCTCTCTCGCGCAGTCGGCGCCCTCCCTTCGTACTCCCGGCCCTGCGGCCGCCCTCCGCGCCCCCTCGGCCCCTCTCCTGCCGCTCTATATCCGTCCGCCCGCTCCCGGCCGCCTCGGGCGCGCGTGCGGGTCGCCTCCGCCGCGCGGCGACGGAGACGAGAAGCTGTCTCTCGCCCCCCTCTCTCGGGTCGGGCGAGAGGGGGGGGATTGGGATAGGGGGGGGGGGTACGAAGTTTGCTGCATGCAGCTGGTGTCGGCCCCGCCGAGGGCCCTCTTCCTCGATGCATAGCCGCCTCCGGCGCCGGGAGGCGCCGGGAAAATCAGCTACGTGAGCTGATTCTCAACCCCCCCCTTTGTGCTATCCCCCCCTTTCGCCCGACCCGAATCTCCTCTCGGATAGTCATAGTGCCAGCCGCACGCCAGCTGGATGAGTTCTAATCGGCGGTCTGGCCCACACTGGACACGCAAGCGACTCGCTGCCCCCCTGCGCCCCAAACCGCTGATACCGGCCACTGTTTGGTTTGCGCCTTCCGCTGCCCGGGAATTCTCGGCGGCCTTCGGGCGTCAGCGAGACCACGAGCCTGTGTCCTCGTAGCTTGGCGTGCGTCTTGGCTCTTTTGATCGACCACGCCCCTTCACACGCCGCCGATGCCGTGGTCCTGGGCTCGCAAGGAAGGTTCACGTCGTGACAACCTGCGGCGACCCCGCGGCCGGCGTTCAAAGTTGAACGCCGCCGGCGACCCGCAATCGGTCGGTGTTGAACGATCTGACTTTCTGGAAACAGCTGATCATTCCGGGTTGATCCATTCCAGCGGTGTCAGGGGCCAACGCCGGGGTCGACACGACACGAATCTGCCGTAAAGGAGCGACTTTTGGGGTGCCTTCCCCTGGCGGGGGTGGTGTTCCTCTGGGGGCTGAGCCTTTCGAGGTGTACGCTACGCCAAGCACAGGCGGCGACAGCGCAGTCGCTCTCGAGAGGGCGGCGTCTGATTGCACCTCGCGGCATGCGCCGCGGGGGCTGCCCGCCCAAGCAAGCAAGGTGAGCGACGACGTTTGGCTGGCGACCAACCTGCCCCAGAACGGCATTAAGGCGAGAGGGCCCAGGAAGAGGCGGGCTGGTTTTGGTCGGGCGTTGCGTATTGGCGATCAGCGATTAGTG
The DNA here is from genome assembly GCA_963575745.1 of Prorocentrum cordatum. Lineage (NCBI taxonomy): Eukaryota > Dinophyceae > Prorocentrales > Prorocentraceae > Prorocentrum > Prorocentrum cordatum. The sequence goes on from CAUYUJ010019653.1 coordinate 83,597, forward strand.
GTGGGGGGAAGGCAGGTGCACCTTCTTGTGCCCTAAGGGGGCCCCCTTGGGCCCAAAAGGGGCACGGAAGGTGCACGTTCTTCTCCCCCCACCACTGCTCCCCCCAACGAGGCATTGCCCGAGTTGGCGCGCTGGCGCAGGCGCAGTGTTAGCGAATTCTGGCCAAGAGGAGAAATAGGAAGACAGGTGTGGCTTGGAATTTGACAGTGGGAACAACATACCATCACGTTCACGTAGGGAGCAAGTTGTCTCCATTCAAAGGTCGCGTTATAGTCTCGTAGCAGCACTGCCCCAGTGCCAGGTTCCCCTGTAAGCACCGCATGGCGATCGACACGGTTTCGTGCGTATCGCGCGGCTGCCCAGCAGATACCATGTGCCCCGCTAGAGACGAATTACACGACTCGGACGCAGTTGGGGTTGTGGATGTCATTTGGCGTCGTGTTCCTCTAATCGCCGCTTCAGCGAGATGTGGCCGTTTTTCTGTCGGGTGGCACTTGGCATGTCTGTTGGAGTCGTGATGTATGTAGACATGCCTTGACTCTTGGGCGGCAGTGGGGGTAGCTGTTATAAGGGGCTGCATGCCAACTGCGGATTGCCTCCCAGGCATCTTTGAAGTCGACACGATGCAGCGATACAGTAGATGCAGAGTTGCACGCGGCGGCCATGTGCAGTTGCCCTGATGTGACGCGTGGGTGGGACCTTGTTGTCACCTCAGCAGGCTGCCGCAGAAACTTGCGGCATCCCCTCGTCTCGGAGAAGCCCACAGGACGAACGTGGGCAGGGTCACGAGATGTATGGGGAAGAGCAACGCATGCCATTGGACAGCGCATTTCCAGCCCAGAGAGGGGGTGGTGACGGGAGGAGGAGCATGAGAAGGGTGTTAAAGGAAGAGGAGGCGGGGGAGGAGGTGGCGGAGTAGGAGTTGGAAGGGAAGGTTTGCGGATAAACAGGGAAAACCCTTCATGACCATCTGTCTCCTTCGCCCTTTCTTCGTTTCCTTCGCCTCATCGTTCTTTATTTTTTCTAATCATCAAATCTCTGTCCCCCCAATTCCTCATCTCTCTTCGTTGTCTTCTCCACATGTGCCTCCTCGTCATACATATCTCATTGAGCGCGCAGACCGGGAGTCACGTGGGCCCCCCAAGAGAAAGTTGTCACGCAGATGTTGCAACCATTTGGTGTTCGGGATATTGCCTCGGCGAGGGTCGGTACCAATCGTTGCGATGGTTCTGGTCATGATGGCGTTTCGAGGGGCATCGAATGGCCTCGGAGCGCAGATCACCGCTATTTGCACGTTGCGAAACGAGTGGTGTGTTGAAATGACGATGTCGTAGTAATGAAGGCGTTGCTCACTTCACTTTATCACGTCCCAGAGTCATGTCAGAATGGAAATGCGTGAGGGATGCGCCGAAACGAGGCTTTCGCAGCCCTGCGGGCGCATCACACTCGTGTTTTTACATGTCCTCAGGGCTGTCACCCGAGTGGACCTAACGTTGGGAGCACGTATCATTGTATATCTACGTGTACCATGTCGTCTCGAAGCTTAACACGGCGAGGACCCGTTGGGGGGGCACCGAAATGAGTTCGCAAATCGGAAGTCACGGAGGGCCCCGAGGGGGGAAGTTTGCACGCAGATTTTGCAATCACTGGGTGTTAGGGGATACTGTTTCGACGAGGGTGGGTACAACTCGTTGCAATGGTTCTGGGGGCACGTTTGCGTCCCGTGGGGGTTCGGACAGCCTTTTGGGTGTGAGACACTTGTATTTTCACGTGTCCCAGTAGAGCGTGGAGCAGGACATGTGTGAGGGGTACGCTGGATCGAAGCCTTCGTTGCTCTGGAAGCGCAAATCAGTAGTATTATCACGTACCCGAAGAGAGTAAGGGGCAGGCAATGCGTGAGGGGTGTACCGAATCGAGGCTTTCGAAGCCGTGGGGGTGCAGACTACTTTTATTTCTACGCACCCCTGGAGCTGTCACGAACACGGGCCTAGCCCTGCGAACGCATGTCACTTGTATTTTTTTCGCGCCCCAGGAGAATGAAGACCAATTGGCCTTATCGAAACATCTTCGGACCGGCGGAATGCGCAACGCTTTATTTAGTATTCATGTTGCGTGCTTCTCACCATCTTCTTTTTCCTGGAAAGGGCGTGGGCCCAGGGTTCTCTTTTAGAGGTTTACCCCCGGAATCGACGGCTGTAGGGCTGGCGGAATTATTTTGCGATAAAAACGAGGTCGCTGAGGGCCGGCGGCATTATTTTTGAGGATGTCTCGAGCGAAACGTTTGTGTTTCAGAATTTCTCGAGCGAAACGCTTGTTTGTGTTATAGATTGTCCCCTCCTGGGGGCCAGAATTCAAAGGATCTCTGAAGTGAAATGCTTGTTTTCACGTGCCCATGTCTTGAGGATGTCTCGAGCGAGACGCTTGGTTTCACGCCTCCAGGTTGCCCAGGCAGATGTTTAGCGCCAGGATGTGTTGAGGATGTCTCGAGCGAGACGCTTGGTTTCACGCGTCCTCGTCGCCCAGGCGGATGTCTAGCATGAGGATGTGTTGACGAAGTCTCGATCGAGACGCTTGTTTGCACGTGTCCAGGTTGCCCAGGCGGATGTCTAGCATGAGCATGTGCTGAGAACGTCTTGAGCGAAACGCGTGTTTTCACATGTCCAGGTCGCCCAGGCACAGCACAGCCTTCGGCACGGTACATCAATATCGATACCCTTAGCATTGCAGCCTGGCATGTTGCTTGGCACGTTCCGCGGAGCGTTCCGTGGCGCGTCCCCTGGCACGTCCCGCGGTGGACGTCCATTGGCACGTTCCGTAGCGCGTCCCCTTGGCATGTCGCGCGGTGCGTGCCCATGGCACGTCCTCTGGCACGTCCTCTGGCACGTCGCTTGGCGCGTCCCTTGGGACGTTCCGCGGCGCGTCCTCCTGGCGTGTCCCCCTGTCGATTAGTTATGGGGCAGCTACCATCTGCTCAGGCAGCTCGAGCTTAAGATCCAGATCAGTTCGGTCAGGACTCGGATGCAACGAGGACGGAGGACTCGATCCACAGCGCTATATATAGAGCGCAATCGCGGCATGGCACATCGCAGTTCAGCACGGCCCAGCACAGCACAGCCGTCGGCACGGTACATCAAGATCGATACACTCAACATTGCACCTTGGCACGTTCCTTGGCGCGTTCCGTGGCGAGTCCCCCTGGCACGTTGCGCGGCGCGTCCCCTGGCACGTCCCGCGGTGCACGTCCATTGGCACGTTCCATAGCGCGTCCTCTTGGCACGTCCTGCGGTGCGTGCCCATGGCACCTCCTCTGGCACGTCGCTTGGCGCGTCCCTTGGGACGTTCCGCGGCGCGTCCTCCTGGTATGTCCCCTCTGCCGATTAGTTCTAGGGCAGCTACCATCTGCTCAGGCAGCTCGAGCTTAAGATCCAGATCAGTTCGGTCAGGACTCGGATGCCAGGGCGGACTCGATCCACAACGCTATATAGAGCACAATCGCGGCATGGCACATCTCAGTTCAGCACGGCGTAGCACAGCACAGCCCTCGGCACGGTACATCAAGATCGATACATTCAGCATTGCATTTGCCCGTCGCCGGCATTCAGCCTGTCTTTGAGGCGTTGCCACGCCTGGCATTTCTGTATTCCTTTCCGGGTTCGTGGGTCGATCATGGCCATCATCATCTCATCACCCACCCTCGACGGCTGACAAGGCGAGAGGGCCCGCAGGGGGCCCCGCCGAATGGAGCAGCCCCCGCAGAGCGGGAGTCACGGCGGGCCCCATTGGGGGGAGGTCTGCACGCAGATGTTGCAATCAGTGGCTCTCAGTCGGAGAGGAGCCCGGGGGGGAAGTGAAAAGGATAATGCTTTCTCAGGAGGCTCGGAAGTCCCCCGGCCTTCTGAGAAGTTTTAAAGGCCTTCCCCGAAGACACCAACAAATTGCTGGAATGGCGCAAAGGATTCTGCGAAGGCCCGCCGCCGTCTGAAAAGGCCTTCTCCTTTTCACTACGCCCCCTCGTTTGCCGCCGAGCTCGGGATACTGCCTCGACGAGGTCGTTGCAATGTTCCTTGGGGCCATGTTGGCGTCCCATAGGGGGCTGGACTGCCTTTTGGATGTCGATGGGGGACGAAGGTGTGCCCCGAATTTAAGCTCCCCTGAGCCGTCTGAGAGATCAGTTGAGAGCGTGAGGGGTGTGCCGAATTGAGCCCTTCGTGTCCCTCGGAGCGCAGATCGTTCGTTTACGAGGATGTCCCGTGCGAAACGGCAAATTTTGAGATTCAGAGTCTCCTCCGAAGCTGATTTGTGGAGGATGTCCCGAGCAAACCTGCCATCCGAGGCCATCGGGGCACGTTTCATGCATATTTCCCAGAGGAGGCTCCGGCCCAGGGTTCTCTTCTTGTTGCGTTCCATTGTCGTCAGCGCCAAGTTCGCGCAGGGCCGGCAGATTTCCGCTCGATGAGAAACTAAGTAAGATCCAATATTGTTGTTCATAACCATCCTGTGTTGTTGGTTTCTCGTTTTGAAGAGTCGGACCACGCGTTCTCCTCCCTTCCTCCTTCCTTCGTTCCTTCCTTCCTTCCTCCCCCTCCCTCCTTCTCCTCCTCCTCCTCATCCTCCTCCTCCTCCTCCTCCTCCTCCTCCTCCTCCCGCTCCTCCCTCATTTCGTGGCCCCATAGGGAGCTCCACCGAAGGCTTCAGTGGGACCGCCCGCATGCGTCATACACCACCCAGCACAGCGCTTCGTGGCCCCATAGAGAGCTCAAGCGAAGGCCCCAGTGGGACCGCCCCATGCGTCATCCAGCACCCAGCACAGTTTTTCGTGACCCCGTAGGGAGCTCCACCGAAGGCCCCAGTGGGACCGCCCGCATGCGTCATCCACCACCCAGCACAGCGCTTCGTGGCCCCATAGGGGGCTCCACCGAAGGCCCCAGTGGGACCGCCCGCATGCGTCATCCATCACCCAGTACAGCGCTTCGTGGCCCCGTAGGGGGCTCCACCGAAGGCCCCAGTGGGACCGCCCGCATGCGTCATCCATCACCCAGTACAGCGTTTCGTGTCCCCACAGGGAGCTACACCTCAGGCGGAACTCGCATGGCGGAACTCGCTTGGCGGAACTCGCATGGCGGAGTTCGCTTCGTGGCGGAACTCGCATGGCGGCCCAGTGGCGGAGAGTTCGCATGGCGGCGACTTTCGGTTTCGGTAGGTTGTCCGTCGTATTCGACGTATTGAGGCCGCTTTCGGGCCGCGCATCCCGGGCGGGAGCCAGCCTGCTCGCTCTCTCTGCTCCGCGCAGCGGACTCCCCGCGCGCGTCGCCGGGACCCCTTCGGGGCGACCAGCGCGCGTCGCGGGGACTCCGTGCGGCGCCACGCACGCAGCCTTGGACGTGGGCGTGCACGGGCAAAGAGGGAGAAGAAGAACGGGAAGGAAGCGGGGGCGATCCTCGTGAGATGCGCGCCGGCATGGGCGTCGACATATACGCACGTAGACTCACGCGCGCGCAGATTCATCCACAATCAGACTCACTCGCTCTGAGTCTCTCGCACACAGACCTATCGTCTTCGCTCGCGTTGTGTGCCCCGCCACGCATGCCGGCACGCCTCTCAAACGGTTCGTGGCCCCATAGGGAGCGCGGGCGAAGATGATATCAATAATTGCGGTCTTCACAGCTGCGTATGGTTGGGTCCTTCGCCAGGCTAATTGTTTTAATGCGTTTCGCTCGTGCGGGCTCGAGGAAAGTGCGTCCCCCATCTCGAATCCTCGATAATCAATGGGGTCCGGGGACGCCCGTTTTCTGTAGTGCAAGCGAAGGTGCCCAGCGTTTGCGCAGAATCCGCGAAGCATGCTCAAGTCTGATAGAACATGTGCAAGTCTTGATTTTTTGCGTGCGAGGATGGCGCGTCCACCGCGAAGAAATTTCGAGGAGTGCTCGAGCGAAACGCTTATGGTACAAAACTTCAAGGTCTTGGGTTCCCCAGGAAACCGAGGTGGTGATGGGAATGTGAAAGCTCATAGCAACACAGAAAACACATGGTTCCTAACGCTCCAGAGCTTGACAAGTGTGAAAACACATGGTTCCTAATGCCTCAGAGCGGGGCGCGCGTGAACGCACGTGTGTTCTTGACGCCACAGAGCGGGACACGCGTGAAAACACGCGGGCTCCTAACGGCCCAAAGCAAGACAAACGCGACAACAAATGTATCCGAACGCCCCATTGCAGGATTAGCGTGACAACACAAAAGGGTTCATTTTGAACACACATGGTTCCCAACGCCCCAGAGCGAGACAAACATGGAACTACGTGCGTGCATAACGCTTCAGAGCGGGACAAGCATGAAACCACGTGGGTCCCTAACGCCCCAAAGCGGGACAAGCGTGAAAACACGTGGGTCCTTATGCCCCATGGCGGGACACGCATGAAACCACGTGGGTTCCAAACGTCCCATGAAGAGACAAACTGGAAAACACGAGTGTTCCTTACGCCCCAGAGCCGGAACAGCGTGAAAACGCATGGGGTCCTAATACCCCAGAGCGGGGCAAGCGGGAAAACACGTGGGTTCCTGATGCCCCGGAGCGGGACAGGTGTGAGTGAAAACGTATGGGCCCCTAGCGCCGCAGAGCGGGACAAGCGCGAATACGCATCGTTTCCTCAAGGTTCCTGGGGGCCCCAGGAGGCGTCCCAGGAGGCCCGTCTCAGAACGATTCCAGTTATTACTCATCCGGTGCTGGTTCATTGATTCAGTTCTTGCTATTGTGCCTCTCCGTTTGGGGTCGTGTTAAATGTCCTCCCTGTGTGGCCTGGACACGCACGTGAAAACACGTGGTGTCCTACCGCCCTGGGGCGGGAGAAGCGCGGCGACACGTGGGTTCCTAACGTCCCAGAGGAGCGGGACACGCGTGAGAACACGTGGGTTTCTAACGCCCCAGAACGGGACAAGCGTGAAACCACGTGGGCTCTTGACGCCCCAGAGCGGGGCAAGCGTGAGAGCATGTGGGTTCCTAGCGCCCCATGGCGGGACAAGCATCCGCGTCGCAGCCCTGTCGCAGCCCCGAGGGCGCATCTCGATCGTGTGCTCACGTGTCCCACGTCCCACGAGCTGTCACGCGCATGGTCCTAGCGCTGGGGGCCAGCATCATTCATATTGTTATGTTTACCCCAGAGAAGCGGGAGGAGCTTGTCTTCAGCGGAATATATCATCGGCCGGCGGAATGGGCGAAGCCCTTCCTGGCTTATTTTACGCATGCTTCTCCCTCTCCTCCATCATCCTCCATCTCATCATCGATCTTCGACGCACAACACGGTCACGGCCCCCGGGGGCCCGCCAAATTCAATCGCTTCATCGCTTCGTTCCGTTCGCCGGCCCATATCGAAGACGCCTACGGCGAATCACCGCCGCCCCCTTGCCTTTTGGAATCGCCCATGTGGCCGAGCTTTGTGGCAAGAGCTCTGCCGAGCTATCGGACCATGTGTTCCCCCAGTCGTTGTGGAAGCCCTCCGAGGAACTTGGGGGGGTAGGGAAAGGGAAGGAGGAGGAGGAGGAGGAGGAGGAGGAGGAGGTGGAGCAGAAAGAGGAGTGGGACGAGGAGGCCTCATGTGAGCCTGTTAGGGCACTCTTGGGGCCTCTTGGGAACTTCCTGCGGGCCTCGTGGGGGCCTCCTTGGGCCTCTTGGGGGCGTTTTGGGGCGTTTGGGGTCTTCTTGGGGGCCTCTTGGTCGTCTTAGGGCTTTCCTGGCCCGTCGGACGCCGTCTTTGGGGCCTCTCTGAACCGACTTAGGGCCCTCCTGGGGCGCTTCGGGCCCCCCCTGGAGGCCATCTTGGACGCCTTGAAGGCCTCTTGGGCCGTCCTGTGGCCCTCTTGGGGTCGTCTTGGAGGCCTCTTGGGCCGTTCTGGGGCCATCTTGGAGAACTCTTGGGCGATCTTGAGGCGATCTCTAGGGGCTCTTGGGCCTTCTCGGGCCGTCGGAAGGCAACAGAAAAACACAGGTTGAAATTATTAGAAGCATCCAGGACAATCTATGACGCTGGCCTCTTCGGGCCTTCCTGGAGGCCCTCTTGCGCGCCTCTTGGGCCTCTCAGAGGCCTCCGGGGCCGTCGTGGGCCAACTTGGGCTGTCGTGGGCCAACTGGGGCGGACTTGGGAGGCATCTTGGACCCTCGTGGGCGAGCGTGGGGCCCTCTCGGGGCCGTCCTGGAGGCTTCTTTTGGCCGTCATGTGGGGGTCACCTTGGAGGCCGTTGGTCACCACCCACCAAACCACCCCAACCCAACCAGAAGGCCTCAAATTGACCTCCATTTCCAGTGGGGGGGGGGTCGGGGAACATCGAGAAAACACATATGGAACCCGTACCCCCCCCAACCCGAAATTCGGGTCTTCGGGTTGGGTTGGGGTGGCCTGGTAGGTAGTCAGTTGGGGCCGGTTCCAGGCTCGAATCGCCCCCCTGCGTTTTTGACTTTTTTTTCGGGGGGGGGGGGGTGCTGTTCCCTTTCGTGTTCTTTTTGGTTTGGGCGCGTCGCTCGATGTTCTTCGTTGGGGGGGGGAGAGTCGAGCTCTCGGAGTGATCTGTCTGCATCGTTTCGGATTCGCTCATTCGCGAACCTCGCTGTGCGAAGCTCGCTGAGTTGGCCGCGTGGTGCGGACCGCATGGCGGGGTGGGGGTCCTCCCTGGGGCCATCTTGGGGCGATCCTGGGGGCCGTCTCGGGCCGTCAGAAGGCCGACAGGCAAATGGCAGAACCTTTCCAAAACCTAAGGAAAGTCAATGGTGTTGGCCTCTCTGGGTCCTCCTGGAGGACCTCTTGGAGGCATCTTGGGCCGTCCTGGAGGCCTCGTAGCGGTCACTTGGGCCGTCTTCGGCCGTCTTGGAGTCTTCTCGGGCGGACTTGGAGGTACCTTGGACCTTCTTGGGCCGTCTTGGAGGCCATCTTGGACCCTCTGGGGCCGTCTTGGAGGCCATCTTGTTCCATCTTCGGCGAACTTGAGTGCACTCTTGGGGCCGTCTCGGGGGCATCCTGGGCCGTTCTGGAGCCATCTTTGAGCCGCAAGGGCCATCTGGAGGCGATGCCGAGGGCATCTGAGGCCGTCTTGGAACGCTCGAAGACCGAACAGAAGCAAATGTCAAGTCCATTGAAAAACCTAACGAGCATCCATGGTTCTGGCCTCTTCGGACCTCCTGGAGGACCTCTTGGAGGCCTCTCGTGGGCCTCTTGGGCCGTCTGCCGTCATCTTGAGGTCATCTTGGGCTGTTTTTGAGGCTTCTCGGGCAGATCTGGGGGCATCGTGGACGCACTCGGGCCGTCGTGGAGGCCAAGTTGGACCATCTTGGCCAAACCTGGAAGTCCATCTTGGCCCTTCTTGGAGGCCATGTTGGAGCCATCTGGAGCGGGTCCAACGTTGGCACCCACCCACCTCTGGGCAAAGCCTTCTGGGTGCCCGGCGCGCCGAGCCCAGAGCCCCAGGGGGAATTTGTTTTTTGGAAGCAGCCGGCACCAGGCCGTACAGAGTGGGGCCCAGCACGCTGGGCACCCCTGTACTCCAAATCCCTTATTAATCGACCCCCCCCTAAAGAACCGGACCCCCCTCCAAATGCGACCCAATATTCCGGACCCCCCTCTTCGACGGGGCGCCTTACTAAACTGGACCCCCTAAGCTCCAATCCAAAGAAAGCGCCCTAATAAATCGGACCCCCCCAGTTACCAAAAAGGCGCCTTAAAAAACCGGACCCGGGGGACGATTAATAAGGGATTTGGAGTAGTCGGGAGACTCTCCATGGGATCCCCAGGGGATCCTATGGGATCCCCCCCCTGGGACCCTATCCCCCCATGGGATCCCCCCCCCCATGAAGAGTCTCCCGATGTAGCCAGCCAACAGGGGAGCGGCGGATCCGTACCGCCACCGTGCCTGGGTGGTGGCTCTGAGGCGTCTTGGATGTTCGTCGGGATCGTTGGGCCCGGACGGCCCTGGGGCCGTCTTGGCTCGGTCCTGGGGGCCTCTTGGCCGTCCGGGAGCGTCGGAAGCTCGAGAAGTATAATCACTTGAAAACGCGCTACCCATATGAAAATCTATGATGTGGGCCTTTTCGGGGCCTTCTTGGGAAGGTTCTTGGAGGCCTCTTGGGACGTCTTGGGCGTTTGTTCGGCCGACTGGAGGCCATCTTGGGTGTCTTAGACCGATCATTCGGCCATCCTGGTTGTCTTAGACCGATCATTCAGTGATTCAGGGCCCTCTTGGATTGTCTTGGGGGGGCTCAGACGACCGCCACGGGGAGTTCCGGCATCCTTGAGGGGAAATTGCCAGGACTGTCCTGGCCATCTTCGTCTCTGGACACCCAGGGGCGGCCCCGCCCGCGCGAACTAGAAGCGTTTTAAATATTTTACCAAAGATCTTAGCACGCCTCTGGCCGTTGGGCTGGCGAATTCTTCCCCCTCTTTCTTCCTACTGAGTCGGATAGAGGACATCCTTCGGAACGTTCAGCCCTCATTCTCCTCCCCCTCGTCTCCCTGCTCCCCCCTCCCGCATCCCCCTCCTCCCCTACATCTCTCGCCGTCCTCTCCTGATCCTCTGAATCTTCCTCCTCGTTCCCCTCCCATGGACGATCGGAGGAGGAGGAGGAGGAAGAGGAGGAGGAGGAGGAGGAGGATGAGGAGGAGGAGGAGTAGGGGGAGGAGGAGGAGGAGGAGGAGGAGGAGGAGGAGGAGCAGGAGGAGGAGGAGGAGGAAGAGGAGGCAGAGGAGGGGGGAGGAGAGGAACGAAGAGGATTCAGAAACGGGCGCACGACGATGGGCCATCGTCCTGCGCCCGTCTCTATCCCGCTCTTCCTTCCACTCCCCATCCTCGCCATCCCTGCTCTCCCCGCCGCCCCCCCACACTTCCCGAAGACATGCGAGGATAATGCATTTTTTTTAGTACGCGGCCCCAGAGGTCCCGACACTTTCCCCAGGTGTAGCTTCTCGTCCCAGATCCAGTGCTGATGGACCCAGGGCCCGACAAGAGACTCAGGAGGCCGAAATCGGCAGAACGCCCAGATCGAAGAACATTTCATCGTCGGAGAGTTGGGTGCTCGCCCCCCTGCGCCCGCCTCCCGACAGGCCCCGCGCACGATCGACGAGTTCCTGGACGACGAGTTCCTGGAGGCCCTGCGGGCCCAGGCCAGGCCCCCCCCCTCTCGCCCGCGCAGGCCCTCTCAGGGCGGCAGGGCGGGGCTGCAGGGCTGGAGCAGAAGGAGGAGGGGGAGGGGGAGGAGGACAAGCTAGGTGCGCGTGCGTCACATCTGACGTCCAACCCCTCCCTCCCTTACCATGGCGTAGATATCCTCTCTGCATTCGCACAGGCGGATGTCGAGCAGGGCAATGATCGCGAGAGGCTACGCGATGCATGGTAGAGATGGTGTAGACGAGCACGGCAGAGCGTAGCA
>CAUYUJ010019653.1:102500-174668 GCA_963575745.1 Prorocentrum cordatum
CCTTCTTCGTGAAGTCGTTTGTGTTCGGCGGCATACTGTCCTCGATAATGCACTCATCCTTCGACGCGGCAGAGTTTCGAGAAACCAGTTCAGCCCCCGAGCATGAGATCGCGAAGATCGACCCGTCGCTGCGCGAGTCGTTCCAATGGGTGGCCACCCAGGGCACCAGGTACAAGCGAGCGGATCGCGTTGTCAGCGATTCTTGGTTGAATTATGTGTTCGTTTGTTTGTGCGTTGCAATGGAACCTACGAGGTACCTCACTTTGTGGTTCATGGCAGCATCTAATAAAGTTCGGTCGTTCGTTGGGTATCCGCCATTGATGGATTTGTTGTATGAGCCAGCGAGCCCCTTGATATGGTGCCTGCAGTACCTTTCCTCATGCGTTAGAGGTGATACCACGCGGTGCAGACTATTGCAAAGACAGCGTGCCTCGCACGCAGTCTGGGTCACGACCTGCCCGACGGAGGCGCGCCTTGCACGACGATTGCTGATGCACCAGATCGGCCAGATCGAGATGCGACACGTTCGCAAGTATGCCGCAGCACCGTGGCGATGTTGGACGTTTTGCGACCCTCGGCGGCCGATTGAGGAGCGCGACAACATGATCTCTGCTTTCAAAGATTCGAATCCTTGTTGTTTGCCAGATGGGTTATCTCGTACCCTGGCGAAGTTAAACTTCAAAGATTTTGCCGTGGCTGTGATGATGTACACTATTGCTTGGTTCGTGTGCTTGTCGCTCCACTGCATCGAGAGACTGCACGCTCGGAACAGGCGCTCCAGCTGCCCCCAGGTGGCTTGGCATCGTTTCGCCGCCGACTTCGTCGGGGCCGAGGTCAACGCGAGCGCCAGGCACCGCGGGGCCGTCGGCGACCAGGTCGCCAGCGCCGCTGGCTGTGGCGGCGCTGTCGCTGCACGCGCTGCGGAGCAAGCGCGCTTGCCCAAGAAGATCGGGCACAGCGCCAAGCAGATTTTTCGGAAACAGTGGCTTGCCGATCAGCGCGCCCTGGGCAACTGCTACGCTGGGCACCAGGGGTGGGACGAATGCAACCAAGCGTTCGGTCAGTTACCCGAGGCCGACCGTGCCATCCTAGAGGCGCGGTCTGTTGCCGCGAAGCATGTCGCGGCCACCGAGCGCTCGCTGGGCCAGCTCGCGATTGGCGATGCCCAGGCGCTCGACGCTGGCATGGAGGTCGCGGGCCATTGGAAAGAGCAGGGCACTGAGATGGGGGAGAGGGGCCAGAGGAGGTCAGGACGATTAGCAGATGGATGGGAACGCTTCACGGGGAGGAGGACGAAGAGGATACGAGGAAGGACTAGGTGGATGAGTATTGAGAAGACGGGTGGCAGGAGAGTGGAATCATGTTGATGATGATGACGACGATGTCCGATGTCAGTGACCATTGCCATGGCGGATACGCGGTGGTGCCGATGACGGCGGTGATGGTGACGATGACGACGACGACGTTTACGATGATGCCCGCGACGATGGCCACGGATATGGTGATGATGACGGTGAGGATGCTGGTGCTGATGGCGATGCTGGTGATGATGATGATGATGATGATGGCGGTGATGATGATGGCGACGAGGTGATGCTGATGATGATGATGCCGACGAGGCCATGATGATGACGGCGATGCTGATGGTGATGGTGATGACGACGATGGTGGTGATGATGATGATGATATGGGGCGTCCAGAGGGGAGGCCGCGCGGCCGCTTGAGGCCTGCCTGGAGGAGCCCATGGGCACCCTGGGGGCATCTTGGGAACAACGCAGCATAGCAATCTGCTGATTTAGTGGGTCGTCCTGGAGGTCATGCTGCCGCCTTGGGCCCTTCCAGGACCAGAAAAACAGCGCACTGGATTCCAGTGCGCCCCACCGCGGGCGGTCTTGGGGGGCATCTTGGGGCTTTCTCGGGGCCCACGCGGGGCGCCCCGACGCCGCCCCTCGAGGAACATAAAAACACACAGAGCACCTTGGGGCCCTCCTGGGGGTGCCCCCGAGACCTTTTGGCCGCCCAGCGGGGGCCAACTTTAATGGGGGACCCCTGGACTCCGTAGGCTCTCTTTCGGTTCCCTCCCTCCCTGCTTCGCCCCCCCCATCGCTCCCCTACTCTCGTTAGGGCAATGTGTGCGTCTTTATGGCTTTGGGAAACAGCGACCCTGCCGCGCTTGGGCGCCCCGCCCTTCGCAAGGTTGTCGCTGCTGGGGAGCTTGGCCCGCGCGGTCGTCGTGCAGGAGAGACTTCGGCAGAGTTCACGCCGCTGTCGCCCGTCCCTGGGGCAGCCCTTGCTGTCGACGATTGGCTCCTAGATAGGGCGCAGGGTGCTGGGGACAAGCCGCTGGTTGAATTTTCAGATTTGCGGCAGGTCGGCCGTGGGACGCCGCTGCACGAGCGGCTTTCAGCATATTTCAACGGGCACGTCGGTGGCAAAGCGGTTCGCTTCTCAGATGCGGAGTCCTCTTTCAAGGCCCGCGTGGCGCACGCGCCGCCGATGTCAAAGGTGGCCTCTTTCCCAGCGACGGTCAAGTATGAGCCTGCCTGTCGCTCCTCTTGCAAGACCAACACTGGCCCTGACATGTTGGACTTTAAGCGAAGATTGTCTGCATCCTTCCGAGAGTTCGGGCGAGCAGTGAGCCCTGACCGCAAACTAGCATTGTTGCCAGTCGCAGACGCCGTGGTCGTGCTTGAAGTTTGGGCAGCGGCGTCGCCAACCCCTCGGCTTGTGTGGGGGGCTTGGATTGCTGCTAAAGACGCATATTTCATTCACCCTGCAATGATGATGTTCAACGTTCTTCACATGGCAGACGTGCGGGGGGAGGCTTTTTACTTCAATCGTCGGTATGTTGGTTGTCAACTGCGCCCTGGTCGCAAGCTGTTTGTCGAGCCACGCGTTAAAAGCGACGTGCCCGTGCCGCTGGATGAGGGTGCCCATGGCAGGCTGGAAGTATTCGACGACGATGAGCTCACCACAGCACCGACGTGTGGAATGACTCCGACGCTGCAGTTGAACGCATCGTGCACGTCCCATTGGAATGGCGATTTGACCCGCAACCGGATGAGCCTGATGCCATTGTTGTTGTTGGCGTCCATGCTGATTATGGGGAGTATACCATTCATGCGACGATGGAGGCCGATGGGCCAGGAGGCGCCGATGTTCAAGGTGATGGCGGCGGCGGCGGCGATGGCGCCGCTGCCGATGGCGGCGGCGACGGCGCGTTCAGCTTTCTCGCAGATCGGCTCGCGGAGGTGAAGCAGAGCAAGAAGCATAAGAAGTGTGGCCCTGCTGCGACTTGCACAAGCCAGCAATCTGCCGTCATCGAAGTTACCGCATCTGATGCCATGGAGAACGAGCCTGACACTCTCATCGGGAACGTCCCAATCGCACTCATTGACGCTTATGGCTTCGAGCATGTAGACGAGCTCAAGAGGCTTGATCGCGAGGCGACCCAGTTGCTCAAGTCCGAGGTGCAGGAGTGGGAGGGCCACGAGGAGCGAGACGGCGCGATGTTCGATGATCCGTCCAACGTGGAGCCGCAGCCCGTGGAGATGGGCCTCCCTGTTGGCATGGCCTCAGCCTCGTCCTCGTCCTCGTCCTCGTCCTCGGGGGCGCATGGCGCGCTCCCCAGCTACCTCGTGATTGGAGACGTGGATGCGACGATACAGCGGCTTGGGCTTACCAGAACGCCTCAGCCCGTCGGTAAAGGCACCGCTTTCGAGAACTCCACCGGCGTTTCAGTCGGGGTTTTGTACGATATAGGCGACACGGGCTTCAAAGCATTTTGTGGGTGCCACGGTCGAAAATGCGCATTGTGGATAGACGTCGGAACGGTTGGCGCCGCGCCCGCCCCCCTCCTACACCTCCCCGCGAGGGTGCATCACTGAGACTGTCCTGGGGGTGCGCACTTGGAGTTTGCATGGCCCTCAGGGGCCTTGCGGCCAGGGCTACACTAAGTCATGTTAGAGTTCAGGCGCTAGCGCGCTACTTCAGGGGGGGGGGGGGGGTGAGCAGATGGCGAGAAGCGACGGGGGTGACGATGATGAAGGGACTGGGGAAGAGGAGGGGGCGCAGGATGAGGAGGAGCATCAGGATGCGGATGAGGATCAAGATGAGGATGGGGAGGGGGGATGGGGGAGGGCGAAGGAGGAGGCGGCGGAGGATGGTGAGGATGAACATAACAAGCATGCCAGCATGCAGCATGCCCGAATCGGGCGCGGATCGTCAACAGGCATGGCGTTCAGTTGAGGGCACCAGGCGCCGTTGTTTCACGTTCCTTGGAGTGGCTCGCTTTGGGCCCTGAGATGTCCCACGAGGAGCACTTTGAAGAGAGCGTCCGAATTCGCCAGTCCTTTGGCATGACTGTGCGCAAGAAGACCTTGTGACTGACTGACCTACGGCAAAAAAAGGTCGAACGAGATTGGGGCTACATCGAGCCGTCGTGGACCGACCTTGATCTCATGCCGCTTGGGAGGCATGCTGGGGCCAATACTTCCCAAATTCCTATTGGGGCCGTCTTGGAGGCCATCTTGGGCCATTGTAGCCGCATAGGGTGCCATATTGGACCGTCTCGGGGCCTTCTTAGCAGTTCATCGTGGGCTCGGGGCCTGGCTGGAGAGGAAGGGGGCCTTGGAGGGTCGCCCTGGGCTCTCGTGCTCAGTCAAGTGTTCGTCGTGCGTGTCTTATTACCTCGGCAGGAACTTTGCCCACCTGTCGTTGAACCAGGGCTGGCGGATATGGTGCCTCATTACCTCGCCAGGAACTTGGCCCACCTGTCGTTGAACCAGGGCTGGCGGATTTGGTGTCTGATTTCCTCGGCAGGAACTTGGCCCGCCTGTCGTTGAACCAAGGTGGGCGGATCTGTCGAGCCGTCCCACTCCGTTTGGGAGGCCTGGCATGCGGGCAGCACGCTTTCAGCCTTTCAGTTTCACTCGCATTCACACTCGGCCACTTTCAGACTCAATCATCCATCATAGTCAGATCCACATTCCGACTCATTCAAGTTCAGGCTGGATCATACTCGGGCCCACCCACACTCAGCCTCATTTACACTCGGACTTACTCATATTCAGACCCACGCATGCTCACATCCAATCGAACTCATATTAGCTCACAATCGCAGTACCCATATCGAGGCTTCCGCCAACAACGACACCAATCGGCCGCCGTCCTCTGTCTCTGCGGTGGGGCGGTCTTGGGTATCTGGAGGGGTCCCGTCTGGGGGGGCCTCGGCTGGGATGGCTCCTGCTGCCGCTGGGCTGGGGTCGGCTGCGGCTGGTTGCTGGGCTGGGGCGCTCTGGGGTGTGCCTGCCCGCAAGGGCGAGGCTGGGGCCCCCGAGGTCCTGGGGCCTGGGCCTCTCAGGAGGGGGCCAGGAGGGCCGTGCTCAGTCAAGTGCTCGCCGTGCGTGTCTTATTACCTCGGCAGGAACTTGGCCCACCTGTCGTTGAACCAGGGCTGGCGGATATGGTGCCTCATTACCTCGACAGGAACTTGGCCCACCTGTCGTTGAACCAGGGCTGGCGGATTTGGTCTTACCACCTCGGCAGGAACTTGGCCAGCCCGCCGTTGAACCAAAGTTGGCGGATCTGTCGAGCCGTCTCACCCCGTTTGGGGGACCTGGCATGCGGGCAGCACGCTTTCAGCCTTTCAGTTTCACTCGCATTCACACTCGGCCACTTTCAGACTCAGCCATCCATCATAATCAGATCCACATTCCGACTCATTCAAGTTCAGACTGGATCATACTCGGGCTCACCCACACTCAGCCTCATTTACAATCGGACTTACTCATACTCAGACCCACTCATGCCCACATCCAATCGAACTCATATTAGCTCACAGTCGCAGTGCCCATATCGAGGGTTCCGCCAACACCGACGCCAGTCGGCCGCCGTCCTCTGGTGTCTCTGCGGTGGGGCGGCCTTGGGTACCTGGAGGGGTCCCGTCTGGGGGGGCCTCGGCTGGGATGGTTCCTGCTGCCGCTGGGCTGGGGTCGGCTGCGGCTGGTTGCTGGGCTGGGGCGCTCTGGGGTGTGCCTGCCCGCAAGGGCGAGGCTGGGGCCCCCGAGGTCCTGGGGCCTGGGCCTCTCAGGAGGGGGCCAGGAGGGCCGTGCTCAGTCAAGTGCTCGCCGTGCGTGTCTTATTACCTCGGCAGGAACTTGACCCACCTGTCGTTGAACCAGGGCTGGCGGATATGGTGCCTCATTACCTCGACAGGAACTTGGCCCACCTGTCGTTGAACCAGGGCTGGCGGGTTTGGTCTTACCACCTCGGCAGGAACTTGGCCAGCCTGCCGTTGAACCAGGGCTGGCGGATCTGTCGAGCCGTCTCACTCCGTTTGGGGGACCTGGCATGCGGGCAGCACGCTTTCAGCCTTTCAGTTTCACTCGCATTCACACTCGGCCACTTTCAGACTCAATCATCCATCATAGTCAGATCCACATTCCGACTCATTCAAGTTCAGGCTGGATCATACTCGGGCTCACCCACACTCAGCCTCATTTACACTCGGACTTACTCATACTCAGACCCACTCATGCGCACATCCAATCGAACTCATATTAGCTCACAGTCGCAATGCCCATATCGAGGCTTCCGCCAACACCGACGCCAGTCGGCCGCCGTCCTCTGGTGTCTCTGCGGTGGGGCGGTCTTGGGTATCTGGAGGGGCCCCGTCTGGGGGGGGCCTCGGCTGGGATGTCTCCTGCTGCCGCTGGGCTGGGGTCGGCTGCGGCTGGTTGCTCGGCTGGGGCGCTCTGGGGCTGTAATGTTGGCACGCTCCTCACACGCTTCGTGGCCCCACGGGGGGCTCCACCGAAAATCCCAGTGGCGCAGTCCGCTTGGCGGCGCCGCCCCTCAGTTTTCGGCCGGGGGTGAGTCGTTCGGCCCCCTCGCTTCTCTGTCGGAAGTGAGTCGTTCGGGCCCCTCAGTTTTCGGTCGGGGGTGAGTCGTTCGGGCCCCTCAGGTCTTGGTCGGGGGTGAGTCGTTCGGGCCCCGTCGGTTCTCGGTCGGGGGTGAATCCACCGAACGCGATGCTAACAACGACGGCGTTTACAACTGCATATGGTTGGGTCCTTCGCCAGGCTAATTTTTCATGGCACCACCTGGGGGGCCCCACCTAAGGCCCAAGTGGCAGTGCTGACATGTGGGCGTCGCCCCCCATCTTGGCCCGCCCGTCACACGCTTCGTGGCCGCATAGGGAGCTCCCCCGAATACAGGTCTCACAGTTGTGTTACTCAGAACTGCATATGGTTGTGCCCTTCGCCATGATAATGTCGCGTCTCGCTGGCGCAGCATCGTCGTTAGGTGATGGGCCGTCGAGCTTGCCGCGTCGCTTCTTTGGCATCGCGACTGCGGGTCGTATCATTGAACGAGTTCGGCTTCGCGTTCAATTACGAGGCCAACCTTGCTTCTCTTTCTTGCAGCATGTGGAAGCGAGTGCATGTCGGGGTTCGGATCGTCGTAGTGAGCGCATCGCAGTGGATTGGACGGAGTGGTCGGGCGGGTTAGCATGTTTGCGGGCGGCACGTTGTCGGCGGGGAGTTGGCGGTCGCGCGTTGGTGCCGCCCCGCATCCATTTCGACCCCCCAACACCGCTCAATTTTACCGCGCGCAGAGGCGCCGCGACGAGTTCGCAACACCAACCAAGTTTCGCAACAGTTCCGCAACAGTTTCGCAACACCAGCCCGGTTTCGCAACAGTTTCGCAACAGTTTCGCAACAGTTTCGCAACAGTTTCGCAACACCAGCCCAGTTTCGCAACAGTTTCGCAACAGTTTCGCAACAGTTTCGCAACAGTTTCGCAACACGGTGTCAGCGTTGCAGCAGTGTTGCGTTTTCCTAGGCTTTTTGATACAATTCGATGCCGCATCGCCCATGTCGGCACGCGACGGTTTCGCAACAGTTTCGCAACAGTTTCGCAACAGTTTCGCAACAGTTTCGCAACAGTTTCGCAACACCAGCCCAGTTTCGCAACAGTTTCGCAACAGTTTCGCAACAGTTTCGCAACACCAGCCCAGTTTCGCAACAATTTCGCAACCAGTCGCAACAATTTCGCAACGCCGTCGCGACCCGCCCGCTCGCTTGCGCTGGGGCAGCGCGCTCTGAGTGGCACCCCCCCCCCCCCCCCCCCCTCCCCCCCCCCCCCTCCCCACCCCCCCCACCCAGCACCCCCCAACCGCGCCCCCCCCCCCCCCCCCCCGCCACACACCCCCCCCCCACCCCCCCATCCGCACCCCCACAACCACCCCCCCACCCCACCGACCCCACCCCGCCCGCC
The DNA here is from genome assembly GCA_963575745.1 of Prorocentrum cordatum. Classification (NCBI taxonomy): domain Eukaryota; class Dinophyceae; order Prorocentrales; family Prorocentraceae; genus Prorocentrum; species Prorocentrum cordatum. The sequence continues at coordinate 110,778 of CAUYUJ010019653.1, forward strand.
CACCCGCCCCCCCAACACCCCCCCCCCACCCCCTTCCCCCCCCCCCTGACCCCCCACCTCCCACCCTCCCCCCCACCCCCCCCTCCCCCCCCCGACCACCACGCCCCTTTCGCCCCAGGGACCAACGCTGAGGGCCCGCGCGGCTATAAGTTACCACACCCCCATTTGCGCCCCCTCTGGACCGACGCGCGCTAAGTACCCCCCCTCCACGCCCCCCCACCCCATCCCCCCCCCCCCCCGCCACCCCCCCACACCCCCCCCCCCCCAACCCCCCCCACCCCCCCCCCCCCCCTCCCCCCCCCCCCTCCACCCCCCCCCCACCACCACCACCGCGCACACCACACACCGCCACAACGCCACTCGGCCACTTTCACCCTTGGGCCCGCGCGCGCTAAAGTTACCCCCCCCCGCCCCTTTCCCCCCCCTCTCCCCTCCCCCACTCGCCCAACCCGTTGGCCGCGCGCCGTGCGAACCCTGCCGCTTTGGCATTCGGTTGAGCTCCCCATGGGGCAACCAAAGCGCGCGATGGGTGTGCCAAAATGTGGCGGCACGGCCATGCGGACTGCGCCACTGGGGCCTGGTGCGGAGTTCACCCTTTTGGCAGCGCAGCGTGTGAAAAGGGTGGAGCCTTGGGTGGGGCTCCCAATGGGACCGCGAAACGTGCGAGGAGGAGTGTGTCAGAATAAAGCGGCGGCGCCATGCGGACTGCGCCACTGGGGCCTTAGGTGGAGCTCCCGATGGGGCCACGAAGCGCGTGATGGGTGTGCCAAAAAGGGGCGGCGCCGCCATGCGGACTGCGCCACTTGAGCCTTAGGTGGGCCCCCCGATGACAAAGAAATAGGGGGCCGAACGACTCGCCTCCGACCGAGAACTGAGGGGCCCGAGCGATTCACCCCCGACCGAAAACCGAAGGGCCCGACCGACTCACCTCCGACCCAGAACTGGGTGTCCCGAGCGATTCACCTTCGACCGACAACTGCGGGGCCCGAACGACTCACCTCCTACCAAGAACTGGCGGGGCCCGAGCCATTCACCTCCGACCAGGCGGGCGTGCCAACATGGGGCGCGGTGCTATGCGAACTGCGCCACTGGGGCCTTAGGTGGAACCCCCCCATGGGGCCGCGAAGCGTGCGAGGGGTGTGCCAAAATGGGGCGGCGGCGCCATGAGAGCTGCGCCACTGCGACCTTGGGTGGGGCTCGCTATGGGGCCACGAAACGTGTGAGGGGTGCGCCAACATGGGGCGGCGCCGCCATGCGAATTGCGCCGCTGAGACCTTCGGTGGAGCTCCCTCTTGGGCCGCGAAGCGTGTGAAGGGGTGTGTCAAAATTGGGCGGCGCCGCCATGCGAACTGCGCCACTGTGACCTTAGGTGGAGCTCCTATGGGGCCACGAAGCGTGCAATGGGTGTGCCAAAACGGGGCGGCGCCGCCATGCGAACTGCGCCATTGGGACCTTAGGTGGGGTTCCCTCTGGGGCAGCGAAACGCGCGGGGGGTATGCCTAAAATGGGGCGGCGGCACCACGCGAATTGCGCCATTTGGACCTTCGGTGGGGCTCCCGATGGTCCCACGGAACATGTGAGGGGCGTGCCAAAATGGGGCGGCGCCGCCATGCGATCTGCACCACTTTGACCTGAGGTGGAGCTCCCTATGGGGCCACGAAATGTGTGAGGGGTGCGCCAAGAATGCCGCCATGCGAACTGCGCCATTGGGACCTTCGGTGGAGCTCCCTATGGGGTCGCGAAACGTGTGAGGGGCGTGCCAAAATGGGGCGGCGCCGCCATGCGAACTGCGCCACTGGAACCTTAGAAGGAGCCCCCTATGGGACCACGAAGCGTGTGTGCCCAAATGGGGCGGCGCCGCCATGCGAACTGCGCCACTGGGACCTTAGGTGGAGCTCCCTATAGGGCCGAAGCGTATGAGGGCTGTGCCAAAATGGGGCGGCGCCGCCATGCGATCTGCGCCACTGGGGCCTTAGGTGGACCTTCCTATGGGGCCACGAAGCGTGTGATGGGCTTGCCGAAACAGGGACATCGTGAAGGCGGGGGCAAGGACTGGGAGAAGGGAGGACGGGGAGGAGGGAGGAGGAAGAGGAGGAGGAGGAGGAGGAGGAGGAGGAGGAAGGAAAGGAGAGGAACGCGGGGCGCTGTCTCTTCAAAACGAGGACCCAACACCACAGGATGGCTGGGAAAAAGTTTGGGCTGCGCCCGAAACAGATACCCCCCACATCGAGCCTCAGTTTTGCCCATATGCTAACACGACATGCCTGACATCACGTAGCATGCACTTCCAACGTTTAGTAGCGTCCGTGGAGGTCTGTTTGGGGCCAGCGGTGTTTGGTGTCAGCAATGCAATGCTTCGTTGGTTTGGGCCCATATGGAATGACCGAGCTTCTTATCCGCATCAATCTTGCAGCAATTTACGTTCAGAAATTTCATTATGTTGACGCAGTCTCAGTCTCTCCTGGTAACTTATGCACTCATGGCGCGTCTCAGTGGAAATTTCATATCTGCCCTCACCCAGATGGTCCAGTCAGTGAGTGGCCAGCCGTGGCGAGTTCACGAAAGCACGACAATTTCGGGCCTCCTATTCAAATGCCTTCGGTTCATTGTCCGCAATCCGGAATCCGGCCCTCCCCTCCCCTCCCCTCCCCTCGCCCTCTGCTCATTCACCCCTCCCCTCCCCTTCCACCCCTCAATGGTTGACACTCCCCTCCACCCCTTAATAGTTTAGACCCCCCTCCCCTCCTCCCTCCTCCAGTCCACCCCTAAATAGTTGACGCTCCCCTTCCCTCCCCTCAACCCCTTAATAGTTTGCACTTCCAAGTTCGGCGGCGGGGGCGCCGAGGCGGATACTATTCACACCCAGACGGCGCAACCAGATTTTGCATCCCTGGCCCATCATCCAGCACAACGGAGTCAAGGGGGTTTCCGAATCCACTTCCTGCAGGGCCTACGGGAGACGTCGACGGAGGCGGCGGGGGAGGCGGCAGAGGCGGCGGGGGAGGCGGCGGAGGCGGCGGAGGCGGCGAGGCGACGGGAGGCGGAGGCGACGGGGGCTGCGCCACGCGAGCCCATGCGCATGCCGCGCCGACGCCGATCCAGGCGCTTGATGCGCCACCGCCGACGCCGACCCATGATGTGCGTGGTGCGCTACAGCGGCCCCCTGCTGGGAATGCGACGCCACCGCCGAGTGACAACCAAGCGATGGTGCGGAATGTCTTCGCAGTTGGGCATGGGCAGCACGGCGGCGAGCGGTTCGAGGGCGCAATTCCAGGTGGCTGCGGGATCTACCAGAACGTTGGCGGCGGCAAGGGCGGCTGCGGCTACGGCATGGTGGTGCTGATGCGCGACGACGACATGGGCGGCCACCGTGATGGGTGTGGCGGTGGCGGCATGGGCGGCATTGGCGGCATGGGTGGGCGCGGTTTCACCGCCACGCCGACCTCCGTGGTGCGCCCCACGATGGCGATGGACGGCAGAAACTCGCAGTTCACGGGCGGCATGGGCGGCATGGGCGGCATGGGCGGCAACGTGGTGCACGGCACGGGTGGCATGGGCGGCGATGGTATGGCTATGGCCAGCCTCCAGCCGAAGGCGAAGGCCATGCCCATGGTCGCCCCCCCGATGTCCTGGGGCATGGGCGGCAACGACGCCATTCCTGTTGGCGGGCAGGGCAGCGATTCCTACATTCCTCTTGGCGGCAAGGGCAGTGCGGTGGACGCGACGGGCACGACGGGCGGCTGCACTGGGACCCCCAGGACTCCGCCCCTGGCGCACTTCCCGAAGCCTCCTTCGCTTCCACCACCAGTGTATCTGCTCGATGGTTCCAACACTAGGGCCCACGCTACCCAGGTGTTGGCCATGACGAAACCGCCAGGGCCAGGGCCAGGCATTCCAAAGTCTGCTTTCATGGGCCAGCCGCCGCCAGGGTGGTCGCCCTATTAGATTGCCAGTCTGAGCGCATGATTCTCCCGCCAGTTGGGAGTGCGACCCCGAACGGCGAAATGTTTATTTTAGTAAGACCGATGCCGATGCTGTGAGCGACGGTCGGTGAGAAGGCAAACATGCCCTTCACCTAACCTTTGGGGTCATTGGGTCCGCTCCCGTCATGAGGTCCGCGCCCGTGCGGGGTCCTGGGGTCGGGGGCTCCTGCGGCTTGGTGCATCCAGACTCCCAGGGCCTAGGGGTTTTAGATACGCTTGTCTCCAGAGTCTTTCGGGCCTCTTCGGGCTTCGATCCTCCTAGTCCCCAGGGCTTCTGGAGGTCTTCAGGTCTCAATGGTTCTAGCGTATCCCCATGGCCCCCCTAGGGGCTTCAAGGGCACAGGATCTCCAGAGTCTCCAGTCTCATAAGGCTTTCGTAGTCTCCATGATATCCGAGAGTCTATGGAGGCCTTCAGGCCTCCAAAGCGCCCAGGGTCCCTCCATGGTCTCCAAGGGGCTCCAGTGTCTGTGGATTCCAGCGCCCCATGAGGGCCGAAGCTCGTCATGATGTGATCCTTGCCTGAGGGGGCGGAGCCCCTCCTCATCCACTCCACCTCCATCCCGCCTCCACTCCACTCCACATCCTCCTCCTCCATCCCGCTCCCACTCCACTCCACTCCACCTCCTCGTCCACTCCACCTCCATCCCGCCTCCACTCCACTCCCCTCCTCATCCACTCCATTCCATCCACTCCACTCCACCTACTCCTCCTCCATAGCAGTTTTAGGCTACGACTTTCAGAGTGCTGATCTCAGATCACAGGTCACAGTTCCATTTGCATGTTCAGCGGCAGCTCTGCTGCTATTCCATATCGTCCATATCATCCATATTTCAAGCTCACGGTCCTCGCGCTTGGCTCGGTTTTGATGTGCTCGCTTGGCGAGAAGGTTGTGCGGGGTTCTGGGCTGGGCTGCGACATTTGTCTCCGCAGCCGGGGGTCGCCCAACCCTAACGAAAAGAAGAGAGGGTTGGTCCCCAATTTGCCTCGGCGGTCCGAGAGGAGCAACCATTGTTCCCCATGCGTCCAGAACGTCTACAACAATTACCCCACGGAGACCGCGAAGTCAGTCCAACAGAAGCTCCAGAGCGGTCAGCTGGACCAGGGCGACTACGATGACACTCTTGACAGCTACGAGAAGGGCATGCGAGGCGAGGCGCAGCGGTCAAGACGGAGGGAGCAACACGAATGCGGCGCTCGTCGCATGGTTCAGGCGACTCAGGGGAAGAAGCTCGGCATATCCAAGAATCTTGGCGTTTTCTGGCCGAAGCTAATGTGGAACGAGTACGCTGAGAAGCACTCCCTGCCAGAGTGCCACCCCAAGGAGTTGCAGCGTTTGCCGACTTCCGACGGCATGATTGTCGGCGCTGTTCGGGACAAGTCGTACGGGGAGCCCATCGGCACCTACACGTTGACGGACGAGCTCGTGAACGAGCTCAGGATGGTTGGCAACATCGCCGACTCCAAGCACATGGACCAAGAAGATGTCGACGAAGTTTGGAATGCCGCCAAGAAGCGCAAATTTGCCAGGCATAGCCATGTCAACATCGGCACAGATGAGGCCCCCGTATTGGCAAACAAACTCAACATGTCCACGAAGAAAGGCGACGATTTTAGCATGCTGGACGCCCTCTTTGAGCCTGCGTCGGACGGGTCATCATCCGTGACGGCGCAGGGAAGGAGAAGCCATTCCGCTGCCTCGTCGTCGCAGTCCCAGTCCCTGGCGGCTGCGTCTTCCACCAGAGTTCGGGCGCCCGCGTCGGGTGCAGGCGCCAAGCAGTTGAACGCCAGTGAGGCCGTGGCGCTGACAGCCACGCAGTACATCCGCGCCCTGAGCGACCGCGAGCTCTACGACGGCGTGGGCAACATGCAGGCTGAGTCCAAGAAGCAGCTTGACGCGGTCCAGAAGCGCTTAGGCCCAGATATGGCTGCAATCTACAGTGCTGGCATGGTGCCTGGTGAGGCGGACTCGGACTCGCACGGCATGCGCATCTTCTCGGACCTCAAAGGGTTGGAGTCCAAGCTGCAGTCGGTGATGGAGTACGCCTTGCGCTCGGACGCGCTTCCGCCAGACCCAGACGCAGTGGCCTCCGCCATCGAGGAGTGCGAGCGCCTGGGCGTTCAGATGCACCCGTCGTGCCGTTCCAGGCCGGCTTGGCGGGGGAGGGGGGGGAGGGGAGGAGGAGGGGGGGGGGGGGGGGGGGGGAGGAGGAGGAGGAGGAGGAGGAGGATGAGGAGGAGGAGGAGGATGAGGAGGAGGAGGAGGAGGAGGAGGAGGAGGAGGAGGAGGAGGGGCGATGATGATGGCGGCGATGGCGGTGGTGAGGGGGAGGAGGATGAGGGATATGAGGATGGGGAGGGGGAGGAGCAGGAGGAGGAGGAGGAGGAGGAGGAGGAGGAGCAGGAGGAGGAGGAGGAGGAGGAGGAGGAGGAGGAGGAGGACAAGGAGGAGGAGGGGGTGGGGGGTGGGTGGGGGGCATGATGAGGAGGATGGGGGAGGCGGGGTGGGAGGAGCTCTGGGGAGGGAAGGGGGGTAGCGGGGTCGGGCTCCACAGGGTGGTGCACGCGGCGTTGAACGGCGCGACGTTCGGGACGCCTGAGTACGTTGCCTTGCTGGACCCTCATGGGGACCCAATGATTTGCAGCCATGGGATTAACGCGATGCCCGAGACACTTCAGGAGACCATCCAGCGCAAGCGCATCTGCAGTGACCTTGATGCCCTGATGAGTGAAAAAGGCAATATGAAGAATGTTATCAGCTTCCTTACTTCCACTGACACATTGAAGATTCTCGCCGACGGTTTGAGGGTGGAGCTCGATGATTTGAAGAAGCTCGCGCTGGCGAGTATTGAAGAAGGCGAGCCGATGGAGTTGCCCGAGTTGAAGGCGCTACAGAGCAGGAAGCGGACTTACGTGGGGTACATGTTGGGGGCGCGGGCCACGGGGCTGCACATCGCGCAGACGGTCGGGAATGCGATTCTCCAGATGCTCGCTGATACCCAGGGCGCCTCGGAGCTGAACGCGGCCATGCAGTTGATTGGCGAGATTGGCAAGGAGGCGAAACTCAACGATGGCGCCCTCACGCTGCAAAAGGCCAAGCAGTGGAAGGGCCTGTTCGCACACCTTTGTAAGTTCGATGCCAGCAAGGACCCGTTCAAGCAGGCGAACAAGGTTAATATTGCCAAGGTTCGGGACCACGTGGACTTGGCAGTCAAGCTACTGGCCGATACGTTCGTACAAGCTGTCCATGGTGCCCTGGGGCCAGCGGTGGATACCTTGAAGGCGCAGCTGGCCTCCCATGGCGTCGACAAGGAATGCGCGGCCGCGTCGCTGATTGGCAGTGGCTCGTCCGCTGAGGTCATCGCGAAGACTTCGGCTGAGATCGGCAAGCAGTTGGCGGCCGTTGCGAAGGATGACGACCCCAGAGTGCTCCGCATCAAGGAGCAGGCAGAGTGTTTGGAGGCCTTGACCGCCCACTTGAGCAACCACTTTCCGTCCTTCACCGCCGCGGACAGCAAGGGCAAGTACGACGTGGCATCGTCGACCTTCCAACCGTTTCGGGAGTATCTGTTTCGGTGCGCCCCTGTCGGGGACGATGATTTCCCATTCGTGACTGACTTTGCGCGCGAGCTCCAGGGGCACGTGTTAAACTCCGTGCGAGCGAAGCTGTCTCAGAGTCACGCCGCTGCGGCCCTCGCCTCGTGGAAGCATGACCTCGACGAAATTTGTGCCAACGATGCCAAGTGGAAGGAGTTCGTTCAGTACCTCAAGATGCAGCTGGCGATCGACGACGAAAGATTCTTTTCGAGTTTGGTGGAATGGCTCCCTGATGACTTCACGCAGGCAGCTCTCGCATTGCAAGCCAAGAAGCAGAAGGTTCGGGAGACAACCGACGTCTTCCATGTGGTTTCGTTCCCCAGGATGGTCACGGCCGCCAAGGCCTCTGACATGAAGTACCAGGACGCGCGCATCATCAGCGACGGCCTCGCCGAGGAGTGCACCGAGCGCTGGCAGCGCAGCATCGGGTTCGCGAAGGGGGCGGCGGAGCTCACGGCGCTCGCCGAGCGCATGTCGGACTGGCGGGGTCCGAACTCTTCTGGGGGATGAGGGCGGGATGAGACGACGACGACGACGACGACGACGACGACGACGACGACGATTACGACGACGATGACGACGACGACGACGATGACGACGACGACGCGGAGGAGCGTGAGGGGTGAGGGCGGAGGAGGCCCCCCCTCCCCCGCCCTCGCCTCCCCCCTCCCCACCCCCGCCCTTATCATGTTGCTCCTAACCATCTCCCCTGAGGAGAAAGGCGTTCGAGCTCCGCTGGTGCGGTATGCAGCGGATGCCTTCACCAAAATGCGAGAGGCGCTGGACTCGGCCACGGTCGATGCGTGCTCGCAGTTCGTTGGGGACTCCACCGCAGCCTGGGCGGCCAAGTGGAATGCCAATGAGGGGCTCGTCGACATGTACGCATCGGCCTGCAAGAAGGAGCTCACGGATGCGGACTACCCCAAGATGCTTACTGCTTCCTCGACCCCCGAGGCAGCGGAGCTTTACAGCTCGTACAAGACCATCTTCAAGATGACGAACACCGTCATGGATCTCGTGGGCCGCCTGGCGGGGAAGCCAGTGGCCGACCTGGGGGGCGGAGCGGCCGCCCATGGGCCATGGAAGAGCAAGGCCGTGGAGTGGATCGACTCGTTAGTTGCCTCGCAGGCGCTTTTTTCGCCAGCTGTTCGATCGTCGGTTGCGACCCTCGGCGCGACTGCGGAACAAGTGCAGCGCGCGACCACTTCCCTTCCTGCTGGCTTGGCGGCATTCGTCGAGCAGGCAGTGGCCGCGGTTCACAAGGCCAAGGCCGCCGAACTCACTGGCCCCGCCCCGAGCGCCAAGAAGGCCAAGAAAGCTACCGCTCCCAAGAAGGGCTAGGTGGCTGGCCGCTGTCACAATCTGTCCTCTCTAACCGACCTCAGCTAACATACAGCCGACCTCAGTTAACATACAAATCCACTTATCGACTTCAGCTCGCATACCAAGACCTTCAAACCTCAGCAGACAACCAATTATACTAACCGGCCCCAGCTAACAATACCCATCGTTTTACCGACCTCAGCCCCCGCTCCAAGTCTCCGTCTGCCGCGCTGGACAGGGCGACTTGCGCCCTGCAGTGCAGCCTTTTAAGAGCGAGTGGCAACCGCCGATTGCCACTCGGGGCACTTGGAAGTGGCCCCATCCAACTCCTCATCATCGTCCCTCTCCCCGCCTTCTCCCTCGTCGCGGTCGTCGTCGCCGTCGTCGCCGTCGGAAGCGCGCAACATGATCAATGATTCAATGATCAAGTGAGCCGCGTGTTTGCGACAACGACGGGGGCGGCGGCGACGGCCGCGGATTTTTTTTGTTGCCTCAGGCTTTCGCCTCTCCGCCACCTGTCTTGGGGTGGGCCTGGGCGTGGGGCTGCACCCCTCTGGTGCTCTGGTTGGGCCCTTTTGGGCCATCTGGTGCCTACGTGCAATGCTGTTCGGCCCCCTCCCGTACCTGAAGGTTTGGCTGGGGTGCCCGATCTGGACACACGTCGTCGTCGTCGTTGTCGGTCGGAAAGGGGGGGAGGGAGGAGGAAGACAGGAGGGCGAGGGTTTTTTTTTTCAAGCGGCTCTGGTACTTTGCATAGGGGCGTCCTGTCCTGCACTGCGATGGCTTGCCCAATTCGGCACCTTTTCCGAGTTGGGCCACTCTTGTCTTGATGCAGCAAATCTGCCTCCTTCGCTTAGGATCCACGCCACGTTTGAAACGTGGCGTGGATCCTAAACGAAGGGAGCAGATCGGAAAATGTGCCGAAACGTGACGTGTCGGCACCTTTTTCCGAGTTGGGCCACAATCGTCTTGATGCAACAAGATACTAGATCTTCCCATTTCGCTTAGAATCAACGTTTCGGCACCTTTTCCGAGTTGGGTCAGAATCGTCTTGATTCAACAAGATCGCTGGGATGTCCAAAACGGAGATGTTGCAAAACTGGGGTGTTGCAAAAAGGCCTTTTGTTGCAAAACCGCGGTTTTGCAACAAGCCCGTTGTTGCAAGTTGGCTTTGCGAGGCTTATAAAGGAATTCCAAAGCAGGAAACCCCTTTGCAAACTATCACAGCCGCCGCCCTCAAGCCATCTTGGCTCAAGCCGTCTCAGCGTCCGGCGCGGGCCCCTGGCTCCAGGCCCCCCCCTCGGCGCGTTTCGCGCAGAGATGGCCCCCGCCGCGACGACCACCCCGCGCGGCCGAGGCCGCGGCCTCGCCGCGGCCACCGCGCTCGCCCTGCCGGCTGCTGAAGGGCCCGCTGGCCCTCCTGTCGGCGGCGGGCGCCGCCAGCCGCCCGCGTGCGCGGGGTGCCTCTGGTGGCGAGGCCGCGCGGTGCCCTCGGGTGCTCCTCGCGCAGGTCGGCACCCGGTGCCAGGCGGACACCACCCTGGAGGTCGGGCGCAGGGTGAAGGCGCTGTCCCCCGACGACGAGCAGTGGTATTCTGGCAGGGTGACGGAGGGCGCTGGCGCGGGACGACCCAGACGGTGGCCCAGAGACCAAGTCGCGGACCGAGGAGTACATCAAGAGGTGCATATCCGTAAGTGTTTCGCCCTCTGCAGGCCGGCCCCCTTTCAATCGGAATGGGGCATGCCAGAGCTGTGTTGTATTTTCTCGGCGCCGTCGTGAAACAATGTCGGAATCTCATGCTAGGGCCATTGGCAAGTGGCATATCGTATTTACTGGGTTGTATAGCCTCGGGGACGCGAATATTGCGTGATTTACGAGGGCTTGTGCGAGCATCGCGCAATTTGCGAGGGCGTATGGCCTCGGGGACGCGAATATGCAGTAATTCACGTCGGTGTATGATCTCGGGGGCGTGATTTACGAGGGTGTATGGCTTCGGGAACGCGAATAAAGATTGAATTTAAAGTAATATGCTAGGGTTTATGGCTTCGGAGACGCGAATATAGAGTAACTTACAATGGCTTATTGTTTCGGATACGCGAACCGTGTGTAATTCACGAGGGTTTATGGCTTCGGGGTCGCGAATATAGAGTAATGTATGCAGGCTTATGGTTTCGGAGACGCGAATATTGTATAATTTATATGGGTTATGGCTTCGGGCACGCGAATATTGTATGATTTACCAGCGTGTGCGGCCTCGGGGACGCAATTGTTGCGTAATTTACGAGTGTCTTTGGCTTCGGGGACACGAATATGGTTTATGTTGCGAGGGTTTATGGTTTCGGGAACGCGAGTGTTGCCTAATTCATGGGGGGTTATGACCTCGGGGACGGGAACATGGTATAATTTACGAGGGTGTATGGCCTCGGGGGCGCGCATTTTATGTATTTTTACATGTCCCACGCCCCCCCCAGGGATTCAGAGCACGCGACTCGGGCGTGTTAACTAGGTTCCTTCTCGGCCCCCCCCCCCCTCGCGCGGACGGTAATCTTTTACAGTAGGAAGCATAAAGCAAACCTGTAACAGTGAAAACTGGAACCTGCAACTGGCGCAGGGAGCAGGAAACCCTAGCCCTACAGCCTCGTGGCCCCACAAGGGGGCCGGCGGATTCACCAAGGACTACAAGGCCGGCGACGATTGCAGGGCCAGAAATCCCGACGACGAGCGCTGGTATCCTGGCACGGTGGCGGAGGCGCTTGGCGAGAACATCTTCCGCGTGAAGTGGGACGATCCTGATGGAGGCGAGGAGACCTTGGACGTCCACGCCGAGAACATGAAAAAGGTCAATGTCGAGCGAGACTACAAGAGGGGCGACCAGGTGCTTGGCAGATTTCCACAGGACGGCATGATTTACCCAGGTACTGTGACGAAGGCGGACAAGGATGGCGCGTTCACGGTCAAGTGGGCTGATCCCGACGGTGGCCGGGAGGAGTCCGACGTGAGCCCGAAGGACAGGAAGGTCCCTCCCATCCCGTTCGACTCACTCGAGGTCGGCCAGGAGTACCAGGGAACCGTGCGCAGAGCGCGGGACTTTGGCGCCTTCGTCGACATCGGAGCCGAGGGCGACGGGTCGGTGCACATCTCGTCCATCTCCACGGAGCGCATCGACGACATCTATTCGGTATTGGAGGAGGACCAGGAGGTCAGGGTCTGGATCAGCGGCCTGCGCGACGACGGGAAGTTCGGCCTGACCATGATCGAGGGCAAGACGGACAGCGACCAGGGGCGTCGTGTCCAGAGCGACGTCACCCCTTTCGAGGGCGTGTCCCCGGACGAGTGGTTCGAGGGCGAGGTCGTGAGCACGCCGTCCTTCGGCGCGTTCATCGTGTTGACCGCAGAGGACGGGACAGAGGCGCAGGGCCTGTGCCACGTGTCCAGGATCACCGACGATTTCGTGGATAACATCAGCGACTACGTCTCGGTGAGCCAGACAGTGAAGGTACGCGTCCAGTCCGTGGATTTGGACGCGAACAAGATGAGCCTGAGCATGAGGGAGGACAGTGGCCATGAGGGAGGACAGTGGCTTTGGTGGCGGCGGGTTTACTTCCCGGGAGCCCGCCGACCTCAGCGCCTTCGAGTCCATCAGCCCCGACGAGTGGCTCACCGGCACGGTGGCCAGGTGCGCATCGTTCGGGGCTTTCGTGAACGTGAAGGCGCCAGACGGCGCCTTGGCGGACGGCCTGGTGCACATCACGCAGATCAAGGACGGCTTCGTGGAGCACGTGGAGGACGAGCTCGAGGTCGGCCAGGAGGTGAAAGTCAGGGTGGTCGACGTCGACGTTGGTGCGGGCAAGATGGGACTCTCGATGAAGCCGGAGGGCGCAGAATGAAGCGTCGCGAGCTCGAACGTTTCTGTTCCGAGGCGGAATGGATACATGACCACCGCCTGGAGGATCAACTTCGGGGATCTCGGCAGGCGGTGGATATGGCCATATTCGGGCCCCCGGGGGCCGAAATGTGTCCATATCCACCGCCCGCTGGGGCACCAGGACGTCGGTTCCCAGGCGGTGGACATGGATAAATCCCGGCCTCGCACTTGTTGCTGCGCCCGGTGGGGAGAGCCGCCAGGAGGCGCGCGGCCGCCGGGTGCCGGCCTCCGCGACTGGCGGGCAGGCTGCGGGAAGGGTCGAAGTTAGGAGTTCGGCCGTGTGCACACGTGTCGAAAGAACAGAAAGAGTGTAGGAGGTGGGATGGAGAAGGATGAGGAGGAGGGATGGAGGAGGGATGGATAGAATGAGGAGGAGGAGGAGGAGGATGGTGAAGGATGAGGAGAAGGATGGAGGAGGGATGGAGAAGGATGGGGATGAGGAGGATGAGGAGGAGGAGGGACAAAAACAAACGTGGAGGAGGGATGGAGAAGGATGAGCAGGAGGCGTATCACTCTCCTTGTCGTCCCCCCCCACTCGACCGCGCTGGGGACGGAGGTGGCCATGCACGTGCGGCGTGGCGACGTGTCGCAGTGGCGCAACCCAGACCGCTATGCCGGAGGCCTTGCGGCAGATCCCCGACCCTCCTCCAGCTCCTCCTCTTCCTCCTCCTCCCCCTCCTCCACCTCCTCCCCACCCTTGTCTAGCAGCAGGGGCGGCAGCCTGGTGGCTGACACAGGATGGCGTGGTTGTTCCCGTGAGTCTTGCCTCTCCCTCCTGGCCCTTCTGGACGTGGGTCCAGTTGGGGCTTGGTGGGTTGGGTTGGGCTCGTGGCACGCCCATGCTGGCGTGTGCTGCAGTGTCCAGTCCTCCCCCCTCGCCTCCTCACCTTCCCCTCCTCCTTCCCATCCCTACCCCGAGGCCCTGCAGTAGACCATCCCATTTTGCTCCTCCTCCTCTCCTCCTCCTCCTCCTTCTCAGCCTCCCCCTCCTCCTTCTCCTCCTCCTCCTTAGCCTCCTCCTCCCCTATTCCCCAAATCTACCCCCCCCTTCCTCCTCATCCTCCTTTTCCTCCTCCTCCTCCTCCTCCTCCTCCTCCTCCTCCTCCTCTTCCTCATTAACATCATCAGCAGCAGCATCACCATCATCATCATCAACAACAACACCACCCACAACAACAACGACGACAACAACAACAACATCTTCAGCAGCAGCATCAACATATCGGCATCCTCATCCTCAACCTCATCCTCGTCCTCATCCCCCCTCTCAAACCTTCAGGCACACACCTTCAGGCATTTAGAGAACGCCCACCAAGACAAGTAAACTGGGGGAATCTGCACGGGTTCACGCGGCATTGGCATTCGAGCATTCCGGTGCAATCCCCAGTCGGTTACGCTAGCTAACATGCGCCTCGCCGGATGCATTCGGCCGATTCGGGACGTCGAGTATCTATCCCGCTTGGGTCCACTGGGAATGCGGTGCCGTGCGCTCGTGGAGTGCCCCTGGCAATTCTTCACGCTGCCCACCACTTCGCAATGGCAAGTAGACTCAGGCGGCAGGGGGGTTCATCCGCCCGCCACGTTCCAAGCCAGCCGACGGCCAGGCTCTCCTCCAGAGGAGGATCCGGCTAGAGGATCGGATCGGGGCGCAGCTACGAAGCGGCCAACAGCCGCTGAACTGGTTGAGTTGTTTTGTTTTTGCTTTCCCCCCCCTCCCCCCCTGCGACACGATGCGGCGCCGCTTGCGCCGCGCCTCCCCGCCAGCCGCGCACTCCGGCTCGCCGAACAGTCTTGCTCGCGCGTGAGGCTGGCCACCACCGTCGCCACCAACATTTCGCTGAGCAGCGGTCGGGCCGGCATCCACTTCCCGCCTTTCTCGCACGTGAGGCTGGGCTCGAGCGCCACCGACATCTCACTGAGCGGTGCCTGGAGCGAATGCCACTGCCCGCCCTTCTCGCACGTGAGGCTTACCATCAGCGTCGCCACCAGCATCTCGCTGCGCAGCGCCTGGGCTGGCTGCCACTGCCCGCCCTTTCTCGCACGTGAGGCTGGCCTCCAGCGTCGCCACCGACATCTCGCTGAGCAATGCCTGGGCCGGCTGCCACTGCCCGACGTTCTCGCACGTGAGGTTGGCCATCAGCTTCGTCACCGACGTCTCGCTGAGCTGTACCTGGGCTGGCTGCCGCTGCCCGCCTTTCTCGCCCGTGAGGTTGGGCTCCAGCATCGGCGCCAACATCTCGCTGAGCAATGCCTGGGCCGGCTGCCACTGTCCGCGTTTCTTGCACGTAAGGTTGGGCTCCAGCATCGCCACCGACATATCGCTGAGCAGTGCCTGGGCCTGCTGCCACTGCCCGCCCTTCTTGCACGTGAGGCTGGCCACCAGCGTCGCCACCAACGTGTCGCTGAGCAGTGCCTGGGCCTGCTGCCACTGAGCGGTGCCTGGGCCAGCTGCCACTGCCCGCCCTTCTCGCACGTGAGGCTGGCCTCCAGCGTCGCCACCAACATCTCGCTGACCAGTGCCTGGGCCGGCTGCCACTTCTCGCCCTTCTCGCACGCGAGGCTGGCCACCAGCGTCGGCACCAACATCTCGCCGAACGCTGCCTGGGCCGGCTGCCACTGCCCGCCTTTCTCGCACACGAGGCTGTCCACCAGCGTCGGCACCAACATCTCGCCGAACGCTGCCTGGGCCAGCTGCCGCTGCCCGCCCTTCTCGCACGTGAGGTTGGGCTCCAGCGTCGCCACCGACATCCCGCTGAGCAGAATCTGAGCCTGCTGCCACTGCCCGCCCTTCTCGCACGCGAGGCTGGCCACCAGCGTCGGCACCAACATCTCGCCGAACGCAGTGCCTGGGCCGGCTGCCACTTCCCGCCCTTCTCGAACGCGAGGCTGGGCTTCAGCATCGCTACCGACATCTCGCTGAGCAGTGTCTGGGCTGGCTGCCGCTGCCCGCCCTTCTTGCACGTGAGGCTGGCCACCAGCGTCGCCACCGACATCTCCCTGAGCAGTGCCTGCGCTGGCAGCCACTGCCCGCCCTTCTTGCACGTGAGGTTGGCCACCAGCGTCATCACGCACATCTCGCCGAACGCTGCCTGGGCTGGCTGCCACTGCCTGCCCTTCTCGCGCATGGGTTGGGCTCCAGCATCGCCGCCAACATCTCGCTGAGCAGTGCCTGGACAAGCAGCCACTGCCCAGCCTTCTCGCACGTGAGGTTGTGCTCCAGCGTCGCCGCCAACATTTCGCTGAGCAGCGCGTGGGCCAGCTGCCACTGCCTGCCCTTCTCGCACGCGATGCTGGGCTCCAGCGTCGCCACCGACATCTCTCTGAGCAGCAGTCGGCCGGCCACCGCTGCCCGCCCTTCTCGGACGTGAGACAGGACTGCAGCATCGCCGCCAACATCTCGCTGAGCAGTGCCTGGGCTGGCTGCCGCTGCCCACCCTTCTTGCAAGTGAGGCTGGCCTCCAGCACCGCCGCCAACATCTCGCTGAGCAGCGCTTGGGCCGGCTGCCACTGCCCGCCCTTCTCGCAAGCGAGGCTGGCCACCACTCTCGCCGCCGACGTCTCGCTGAGCAGTGCCTGGGCCGGCTGCCGCTGCCCGCCTATCTCGCACGTGAGGTCGGCCACCAGCATCGTCACCAACTTCTCGCTGAACAATTCCTGGGCTGGCTGCCAGGGCCTGCCCTTCTCGCACGTGAGGTTGGGCTCCAGCATCGCCGCCAACATCTCGCTGAGCAGTGCCTGGGCCGGCTGCCACCTGCCCAGCCCTCTCGCACGTGAGGTTGGCCGCCAGCGTCGCCACCGACATCTCGCTGAACAATGCCTGGGCTGGCTGCCACTGCCACTGCCTGCCCTAGGCTGGCCTCCAGCATCGCCGCCGACATCTCTCTGAGCAGCAGTCGGCCAGCTGCCGCAGCCCACCCTTCTCGCACGTGAGACAGGACTGCAGCATCGCCGACAACATCTCGCTGAGCAGTGCCTGGGCCGGCTGCCCTTGCCCACCCTTCTCGCAAGTGAGGCTGCCCTCCAGCATCGCCGCCAACATCTCGCTGAGCAGCGCCTGAGCCGGCTGCCACTGCCCGCCCTTCCCGCGCGCGAGGCCGGCCACCACTCAAGAGGGGAAAAAACACACAGACACAATTATTCGTCAATTCCCAGAAAATATGCGAAAATATGGGAAGTGGGGGCGAAGACAAAAACCCAGAAAATATGGGAAAATATGGGGAATCATTTTATTTGTGTGTATTTATTTGTGTGTCCCAGGGCCCCTTCAACCACTGTCGCCGCCGACGTCTTGCTGAGCAGTGCCTGGGCTGGCTGCCGCTGCCCGCTTTCCTCGCGCGTGAGGTTGGCCACCAGCGTCGTGGCCAACATCTCGCTGAGCAGAGCCTTGGCCGGCTACCGCTGCCCGCCCTTTTCGCGCGCGAGGTTGGGCTCCAGCATCGCCGCCAACACGTCGCTGAGCAATGCCTGGGCCGGCTGCCTCTGCCCGCCCTTCTCGCGCGCGCGGCTGGGCTCCAGCATCGCCGCCAACATCTCGCTGAGCAGTGCCCCCCCAGAGCTCAGCCCCCCCCCTCGGGCCCAGCGGGGGCTCCAGAGCCCCCCCCCCCCAGCAGGCCGCAGTACTACGCGGGCGACTGAGATGGAGAACGCCCGCGTGCAGCTGCCCGATCGTCCAGGCCCTGATCCTTCACGAAGTTTTGGAATTTCTGCAGCTGTTAGCTGCGCGGCTGAGGTTCCCCCCGTGGACAGGCATTCGGATCCCGATCGCGAGATCGATCGACCAGACATGTTGACTTCAACATTTCTGCGGCTGTTAGACCCCACTCACAGCACGGATTGCCCTTCAGCGCTCCCCACGGAGCGCTTGTGCCAGGAGATTTTTCGACCCGCCACCCGCGGCTCCTCCGCGGCCTCTGCGCTCCCCCCAGGGCGCAGTGGCCAGCTGGCAATGAACATCCTGGTCGACTGCCCCGTCCCCCCCCCTGCGGCTGCCCCCCCAGGGGGCGCGCGGGCCCGCCCTTGACCTAGCATTTCTGCGGCTGTTAGCTGCGACCCCACCCTAGGCACGGCCCTGGCCCTCGGCGCCCCCTCCGGGGCGCGTGCGCCAGGAGATGTATCGATCCATGTTCCGAACTGTCTGGCCCGTCCATCGTCCTACGGCTGCCCCCCCGCAGGAGGCGCATGGGCTTGTTTGTCACCTCCGCTTATATGGCCGTTTGCTGCGTCCGCATTCTCTATCTGATCCACGGTGTTATATTATGACGCTGGCTTCAGTGACGGGAGCACAAGGGCCTTTCCTTGGCAGATGCCCTTTACGGCACGGCGCTACTTTGGCTCGCGCCTGCCGCCCCGCACGTCGGTTGCTCCGAGGTGCGTTGACTGACTGGGCGGTGTTCTGCTTGGTGTCAGTGCTACTTTCGTGTTGCAGGCTGCGTGGTAGATGTTCCAGATCCGTACTGACGACGGCGTCTGTGTGCCACGGTCGGCCCTGATCATTGACCTGTTGGGCGAGGACAGCGTCGTCTGGGCGAAGGGTGCCGGTGAATTTCCCTCGCGGATTAGTTTTCTGATGCCACTCCGCTCGCGGGCTCGGCAAGTCCCCCTCTGCATCTTCGGCTTCTGTAGGCCCCTTCCTTTTCGGCGTCTCGCTCGCCGCGCGCGCCTAGCTTCGTTCCCGGCCGCTGCTTTTTAGGGCTTCGCTGTATCTCATGACGGCGCGCGGCTCCTCCGCTTGCGCTCGCGAGCCAAAAAGTACCCCCACCAGTATCGGCAGCGAGGCCCGCCTCCTGTTTGTTTCTCCCTCCGCCGTCCTCTCGTTGCCTCCCTCCCCGGTGCGACCTATGGCCGGCTTCCAGCGTGTCCCGGTGCGCTCGCGATCAAAAAACTATCCCCGCCAGCCCATTCAAAAGCCCTGCCCATGAGAACTGACGGGAAAAGAATCGAAGAGACACACCTAGGGAAACAAACCGACCAACCAGGGTGAACCGAGAGATCTCTGGGAGCAAGGGGGGGGCCTTGGAAGGCCTCTTCGGGCCATCCCTGGGGGCCGCGTGGGAGCGAGGGGAAGAGGAGGAGGAGGAGGAGGACGACGACGACGACGACGAGGAGGAGGGGGAGGAGGACGCTGAGTAGGATGAGGACGGCGCGGACGAGGACTCATGGAACCATCCAGAAATATTTTCGCGGCTGCTGCTACTGCTGCCGGTGCTGTTTGGGATTGTTTGGAGGCCCTCTTGGAAACCTCTTGGTATCCCGGTATCCCCGGAGGCTTTCTTGGGATCAGATTGGAGACTATCGATTACAGGACGGGGGGTCCCCAACCCAGCTCCGCACTCAGGAACCAGCGAACCGCTTCTTGGGGCTCTCTTGGAGCGCTCTTGGAGCGGTCTCAGGGCCGTTTGGGGCATCTTGGGGGCCATCTTGAGCCACCTTGGGCTACGTGAGCCATATTGGAGGTCATCTTGGGTTCGCTGAGGCCGTTCGGGAGTTTCTTGGGGGCCTCTTTGGTGCCTCGTGGGGCCCTCTTGGGACCCTCTTGGGGCCCTCTTGGGGCTCTCTCGGGGCTCTCTTGGGAGCCCTGTTAAAGATCACCGTCCTCACTACTTTTTGGAAATAGGGGGAAAAAGGAGGAAAAAGGTAGAAAACTTGCGGGGTCGGCGGCAAGCTGGTCATATGGGGCGCGGCCGCGCGGCCGCAAGAAACCCGTCCATCTCGTCGGCAGGGACCAGCGCCTGGCGGCGCAGACGGGGAGACAGGAAGGAAGAGCGGAGTCAAGGGAAGAACCATGAGCGAAATATGGGGAGGAGGGGCGGAGGGGGCAAGAGAAGGGCAAGAGAAGGGAAAGGAGGGGCAAGAAAAGGGGCATGAGAAGGGAAAGGAACGAGAGCGGGCCTCTCCGAGGCGGTGGGGGGCAGGAAAGGGCGGGAAGGATCAGGGAAAAGAAGGGGGGGAAGTATGGGGCGAGAAGTGGGCGAGGGGGGGAAGGAAGCACGGGGGAGGACTGCAGTCATCGCACCCCCCCACCCACACACGCACCCACACACACACACAAAGAACGCAGAACTGCGATCGAATTGGGTGCTCTGGCCACGGAGGGCCTGGATCACAGGCAGGTTCCATCACATAAATCGAAAGAGTGGTCCTTATTTCAGCGTCTTGATTGCGCAGTGCGCGCGGCCATTTCACGTGTCCAGCGCCCCGCGCTGGCGCAACTGTTGCTCGAATCATGTCTTCGCAGCGCGCGATACGCTCGCGCGAAAATGGGGCGGCGGGCCGCGAGGGGAGGATGGGAAGGAGGAGTCGGAAACGAGGAGGGAACGGATGAGGATGAAAAGGAGGAGGGCGAGGGGGAGGAGGAGGAGGAGGAGGAGGAGGAGGAGGAGGAGGAGGAGGGGGAGGAGGAGGGAGGAGGAGGAGGAGAAGTCAGGAGGATGAGGATCACGAGGAGGAGGGGAAGAAGGATGAGGCGGAGGAAGAGGATGAGGAGGGGGAGTAGGAGGAAGAGGAGGAGGAGGAGGAAGAGGAGGAGGAGGAGGGAATGAGGAGGAGGAGGAGGAGGAGGGAATGAGGAGGAGGAGGAGGAGGAGGAGGAGGAGGAGGAGGAGGAGGAGGAGGAGGAGTGGGGGCGAGCGAGAGGCTCACAAACCACCTGCCCCGAAGCCTGAGGGGGAGAGGCGGGAAAGGTTACTCGCCCTCGCGGCCCGCGCGAGCGCAGCCGCTGCCCTAGCTTGCCGCTCGCAGTCGCCGCCGCCCACCGAAGAAGGGCGCGTGGGACGAGGGAGGCGGGGGGGGCGCCGACGCGGGCGATGGGGGAACGGATAACGGCGATGGCAATGCCGCGCGCATCGGGCACGAGGGGGGCGAACACGAGAACGAATGCTGGGGGGGCGGACTACTGCGCATGCGGACGACTCACGATAATGAACATGAGGACTGATGACGAGGACGAGGACGAGGATGGGGATGATGAGGACGAGGGCGAGGATGGGGATGAAGGCCACCCCGCGACTCGTCTCAGCCGCCTTCCTGGCATCCCCCCCCCCCTCCACATCCACCCGCCACTCGACTCCCTGATCACCGCGTGTTCATCACGCCCTCCACTGCCCTCCACCCCATCCTGTCCTCCGCCCTCCAGCCCGCCAGGTCGGCGGGCGCGCGGCGCAGACGCCGCCCCCCCTCACTCTGCTCAGCTGCCGAAGCCGAGCTTTTTCTGGCCGCGGGCCTCGCCAGCCTTCTTCAAGGCCTTTTGCTTGGGTCCTGCCTTCGCCTTCTCGTCGGCAGAGCGCTTGGTCGCGAGCGTCGCCTGGCTCTGGCGCTCCTCCTCAGCCTGCTTGGCCAGGCGCTTCTCCTCCTCAGCCTGCTTGGCCTGGCGCTTCGCCTCCTCAGCCTGATTGGCCTGGCGCTCCTCATCCTCAGCCTGCTTGGCCTTGCGCTCCTCCTCAGCCTGCTTGGCCAGGCGCTCCTCCTCAGCCTGCTTGGCCAGGCGCTCCTCCGCGGCCTGCTTGGCCTGGCGCTGCTCCTCAGCTTGCTTGGCCTGGCGCGTCTCCTCCTCCGCCTGCTTGGCCTGGCGCTCCTCCTCTGCCTGCTTGGCCTGGCGCTTCTCCTCCTCAGCCTTCTTGGCCTGGCGCTCCTCATATTCCTGCTTGGCCTGGCGCTCCTCCTCAGCCTGCTTGGCCTGGAGCTGTTCCTCCTCCTCAGCCTGCTTGTCCATGCGCTGCCCATCCTCAACCTGCTTGGCCTGGCGCTCGTCCTCAGGATCCTCAGCCTGCTTGGCCTG
Source organism: Prorocentrum cordatum (assembly GCA_963575745.1). NCBI lineage: Eukaryota > Dinophyceae > Prorocentrales > Prorocentraceae > Prorocentrum > Prorocentrum cordatum. The sequence goes on from CAUYUJ010019653.1 coordinate 132,378, forward strand.
GCGTTCCTCGTCCTCCCCAGCCTGCTTGGCCTGGGGCCCCTCCGCGGCCTGCTTGGCCTGGCGCTCCTCCTCAGCCTGCGTGACATGCTGCCCCCCCTCAGCATGATTGGCCAGGCGCGCATCCTCAGCCGTCTTGGCCAGGCGCTCCTCCCCCTGCTCTGCAGTCTGCGTGGCCTGGCGCTCATCCTCAACCTGCTTGGTCTGGCGTTCCTTTTCCTCCCCAGCCTGCTTGGCCAGGCGCTTCTCCTCCTCAGCGTGCCTGGCCTGGCGCTCCTCCTCAGCCTGCTTGGCCAGGCGCTCCTCCTCAGACTGCTTGGCCTGGCGCGTCTCTTCCTCAGCCTGCTTAGCCTGGCGCTCCTCCTCTGCCTGCTTGGTCTGGCGCTCCTCATCAGCCTGCTTGGCCAGGCGCTCCTCCTCTGCCTGCTTGGCCTGGCGCTTCTCCTCCTCAGCCTGCTTGGCCTGGCGTTCCTCCTCAGCCTGCTTGGCCTGGCGCTCCGCCTCAGCCTGCTTGGCCAGGCGCTCCTCCTTTTCCTGCTTGGCCTGGCGCTTCTCCTCCTCAGCCTGCTTGGCCAGGCGCTCCTCCTCAGCCTGCTTGGCCAGGCGCTCCTCCTCAGCCTGCTTGGCCAGGCGTTCCTCATCAGCCTTCTTGGCCAGGCTCTCCTCCTCAGCCTGCTTGGCTGGCGCTCCTCCTCAGCAGGCGCTCCTCCTCAGCCTGCTTTCCTCCTCAGCCTGCTTGGCCTGGCGCTCCTCCTCAGCCTGCTTCCTCAGGCCTGGCGCTCCTCCTCAGCCTTCTTGGCTTGGCGCTCCTCCTCAGCCTGCTTGGCCTGGCGCTCCGCCTCAGCCTGCTTGGCCAGGCGCTCCTCCTCAGCCTGCTTGGCCGGGCGCTTCTCCTCCTCAGCCTGCTTGGCCTGGCGCTCCTCATCCTCAGCCTGCTTGGCCTTGCGCTCCTCCTCAGCCTGCTTGGCCAGGCGCTCCTCCTCAGCCTGCTTGGCCAGGCGCTCCTCCTCTGCCTGCTTGGCCTGGCGCTCCTCCTCAGCCTGCTTGGCCAGGCGTTCCTCCTCCTCAGCCTTCTTGGCCTTGCGCTCCTCCTCAGCCTTCTTGGCCAGGCGCTCCTCCTCAGCCTGCTTGGTCAGGCGTTCCTCCTCCTCCGCCTTCTTGGCCTGGCGCTCCTCCTCAGCCTGCTTGGCCTGGCGCTCCTCCTCTGCGTTCGTCTCTGCGTGCTCCTGCTTCGTCTTGTCGTCGCCCAGCGCGAGCATGGCGGCCGCGCCGTTGTTGTCCAGGTCAATCTGGTTGCGCTCATTCTGGTTCAGCGGCCTGGCGAGCTTGAGAGCGACCACGCGCCGCAACGCCTGCAAGTGCGACATCTCGGCCACCTCTCACGGGCCGAGCGCGACAGCGAGCGCGTGCTATGGAAGCCATGGACCATGACACGCCGCCACGCCGCGCATGCTCAGCACACCGCGCAGGACCACGAGTGTAAACACACGGTGCAGGGCGCGACGGCGGCGCGACGCGCGAGGGATGATGCGTGCGCAAGATACAGAATGTCAGAACCAGGTGAAGCACGTCGGGGGCCGAGGGTGAGACTCGGGTGGGCGGGGGAGGGGCGCTGCCTGCAAGGAGGTCGGCGGCGTCGGCGGAGGGAGAAGGATTCGGCGACATGCACCATGGGACGGACTGAAACCATATACAACGGCAAATTGAGGAAGGGCTGCGAGGGGAGGGGGGAAGGGGGGTGGGCGCCAGAACCCTGCGCGCCTCGGGGATCGCCACGAGCACGTCGAGGCTCGACGAGAGGTGCCCCAGCGGCTTCCCCACCCTGATGTTGCCGATCGACTGCCTTGCAGCGCGCTCCAGTGACGCGCGGGCGCGAGCCCAGCCAATGGCACAACGCTCTACTGGCGCACGTGTGGCCCGCTGATCTAGCGCGCCCATCTCTCCATCTGATCTCTCTTTTTCTATCGCTCTCTCCCTCTCTCTATACATATATATATATATATATTCCCCATCCGTCTGGCTTCGGTCCCACCTCTCTCTCTACCCCTCTCTCCCTATCGCTGGTTGATTGTCACTCTCTTTCTCTCTCGCTCTCTCACTCTCTCTCTTTCGCTCTCGCTCTCTCTCTCTCTCTCTCTCTCTCTCTCTCTCTCTCTCTCTCTCTCTCTCTCTCTCTCTCTCTCTCTCTCTCTCTCTCTCTCTCTCTCTCTCTCTCTCTCCCCCCTTGTGCCCCCATACAAACAACATCACTCGCCACATCCCCCCTTCCATCCCCCTCGACACATTGCCACGCCACTGGCACAGGGGCGATCGACGTGGCGCCATGCAAACCACAGTCGATCGAACGGCCGTCAACCCGAGCCCATGTGATCTCGCACGCGCCAGCGAAGAATAAAACATGCGTCCTGATGCCGTAACAATCGCTCTGCGCCTTCTCGGCGATCAGGAACCCACACGGCACGTACATCACCTTGCAGCAAATGGAAGAGGGGGCGGGCGGGCAAGGTCCACAGCGGCGACCCTCAAACCAACTGCTAACCATATGTGGCACGAGACCTCGGGGTCTGGACCTAATGGGGCACCCGAGGACCTGACAGCGGTCGCACCGCCCACCCCCAGACGTTGTTCCTGCGCAATTCTGGGGCGTGCGATGGCCCCTGGGGCCCACGGGCTAGGTTGGGCTTGCAACCGCCGTGCTACCATGGTGAACGCAGAGCAACAATAACTGACAAGCTAGTCTGGCCACGGCGGGCCTACGACACGAACGCGTTCGATGTCGAACATCTAAGGGCTAGCCCGAAACACGCCAGCCCTTCCTGAGATGAGGGGGGCACTGATTTCAGCGGCATGGCTGCACAGCGTTACACGATGCGCCCCAAGGAGGTGTCCGAAGGCCACAGAGTGAGCAACAATATGACAGACTGATGCCATCTACCCGTATCCCGCCCGACCTCGTTATCTCTCTACCTCTCTCTTCCGATTTCTCTCTCTCTCTCTCTCTTTCTCCCTCCCTCTTTCTCCTTCTGCTGCTCGTGCTCTCGCCGTCTCTATCTCTCTCTCGCTCTCTCTCTCTCTCTCTCGCTCTCTCGCTGTCTCTCTTGGGCTGTTCGGCTCTCCCTCTCTCGCCTTCTCTCGCTCTCTCTCTCTCTCTCTCTCTCTCTCTCTCTCTCTCCCCTCTCTCTCTCTCGCTCGCCCCCCCATCGCTCTGTGCGTGGTTAGCTCCATATCCCTCTCTCGCTCTTTCCCCCCAGCCTGTTCTCTCTTTCGCTCTCTCCCCAGCCCTGTCTAGTATCTCTCTCCCTCTCGTTCTCTCGTTCTGTCTCGTTCTCTATACATCGCTCTCCTCGCTATCCCCCTCTCTCACCACCTCTCTCTCAGTATCTCCGTTTCGCTCTCTCTCTCTCTCTCTCTCTCTTTTTCTCTCGTTCTCTCGCTCGGGCTATCCCGTTCACTGTTTATCCCTCTCCCCCTCTCGCGGTCTCGTTCGTTCTCTCTCTCTCTCTCTCTCGTTCTCTCGCTCCTCGGTCGCTCTCGTTCCCTCTTGTTCTCTACCGCTCCCTCTCTCTCTCTCTGTCGCTCTCGCTCTCTCTCGCTCTCTCTCTCTCTCTATCTCTCTATCTCTCTCCCCCCTTTCATGTCATATATCTTGTGTCATATCTCTCTATGTGTCTCCCTCGCTCCCTCTTTCTCTCTCTCTCTCACTCTCCCCATCCCTCCCCCCGCTCTATGTCTCAGGCACAATGCGAGAACGTCATGTCCCCAACTCTTGCCTGCCTTGAGGCCGAGGTGCAATGCCTCCAACTATTGCCTATCGTGTGGCGCCCGCGCGCGGAATGTCCGCTGCGTCATTCCCAACGGGGGTTCCAAGCGCGGGGGCAGACGCGTCGATGGAGGCAGACTGATGGGGTGGCGTGTCATATGGAAAATTAAGTGACCGAATGGGCGACACCGTTCGCCGCGACGTCTGCCGAACAACGCTGGCGAGACCTTCGAGGTGGCATAAACAGTCGGACGACCAACGTCTTTGAGGACTACCACCAGCAGTGCCAACCCTCTCACATACATTCACAACATTGTGTGTCTATATGTACGCATGTATGTGCTATATGCGCAATGTAGTACTGCAACTACGCCCCACTGGTACCTGGACAGCTGTCTGCCTCTCTCCTTCTCTCTCTCTCTCTCTCTCTCTCTCTCTCTCTCTCTCTCTCGCTCTCCTCCCCCCTCCCCGCCCCATCTCCCAAACAGTCGCGGGGAACGAACGGGAGTGCCGAGCGATGACGCCCGCCCAGCTGCCCTGTCCAACCGACGATGGCGGCTGGAGGCAGTGGTAGACAGGGAAATCGAACACGGCGGAGTCGAAGTCCTCGATTGCCTTGAACAGGTCTATGAGCTGGGCCATGGTCCTCGGAGTGTCGTCTGGGCCGTGCTTGCCGATGAAGTTCGCCCAGTCCTCGCATGGGGCGCGGGATGGGGGGGGGGGGCGGGCTGCGAGTCTGGGAAGGGCGCCAGGGAGAGGGAGCGAGAAGTCTGGCGGCGCAGTCGGGGTGCAAACAAACGTTGCTTGACACTGTGCGACGGACACACGTTGGTTGGCATGGCACTGCGTGCTCCTGAACGGCACGTGGGCAATGCACCACAGCACATGCACATGCAACTTCACCAATGTCCCTGTTCGGGCTCCCACTACGGGAGAACAACGCGCGTCCTCAACCCTGATCAAGATCATCTCGCGGCAGCCCGCGGCCTGATACCTCACAGTCGGCAGCGTCGCCTGCTCGTGGCCTCCGTACACGTTCCCCGAGCTGCAGAAGTAGAGGTACACATTGGACACCAGGGTCTGCAGCTGCTTCGGCGCATCTAGGGGGCGATGGATTTGACGCGCGGGCGGCAGCGTCGCAGCCAATATCATGTGGCCAAGGCTGCCATGCCCATGCCTACCCCCCACACAAACAACCAAACATGCGATTGAACACAATCGACACTGACATGGCGCGGATAGATGCACGAAACAACAACGAACAACATACCCGCCATTCGGAAGACGTGCGTGGAAACGTCGAGGGAGGCAGACCCCGCATATTGGGTTCGGGCCTCTGGTTTTCCGAACCGCACACAGCAACTACAAACACCCGCAGACCCCCCATAAACCTGTGGTACCCCCATAAAGAAGTGACATCTATGGCCCCCTTATGGGCAGAGAGCGACAGCACACAAACTCAAACGCAACATTGAAGTAGGAAGGCGCTTGGCCTGTATTGGGATCTTGGAATCCAGAAATACATGCCTTCATCGACTAGCGCGCACCCGTTGGACCCGACCACCCCAGCCCCCCGAGGCCGCCTTCAGCCCATTGCTCGGTCCAGCCGACGAAGGAATGGAAGATGTCGGCGAGATCCTTCGCCGCTGCCTCCCGCGCCACGTGGTACTGCACGCGCCCGATCCCGAGCTGTTCCTTCTTCTGGCCCTGCCACGCCTTCAAGAGCTTCGGACCTTCCTCACCAGAGATCCTGCCGATGATGCTGCAGCGGCTGTCCTGCCGCTCTCGCTGACTGGCGCAGGGACTCCGCGAGGCGATGACAGCGAGATGAGCGGCGGCGGGCGTGTGTGTGTGTGTGTGTTTGTGTGTGCGTGCGCGCGTGTGTGTGTGTGCGTGTGTGTGGGGGGGGGGTGCGTGTGTGTGCATGTGTGTGCGTGTGTGCGTGTGTGTGTGTGTGCGTGTGTGCGTGAATGCGCGTGTGTGCGTGTGCGGGCGTGTGCGTGCGCAGTGTGAGTGAGTGAGCGAGTGTGTGTGTGTGTGTGCGTGTGCGTGCGCGTGTGCGTGCGTGTGCATGCGTTGGGGAGGGTGAGGGCCGAGGGATGGCTGCCCCGTTGCGTCCAAAGGCGCGCGCGCGATAGTGTGCCAGCGCCGACGGTGCGGACTGCGATAACGACAGGCGTCGGGGCAGATGCGTGGCTGGGGGGGCTAGGGCAAGGATTATTGTTGAGCTAAGGGTCAGTGGGGACAATACTGCTACTGGAGGGAGCGCGGGCGAGAGGGGCAGGTGGGGGGAGGAGAAGTGCGGCATGTTGATGGCGATGGGGTGCGCCGTGGGAACGGCGGAGATGGTCTAACCGCGCCCTGTCTTCGTTCATACAACCATTCGCCCAACCACCCCATCCCAACTCTCTCATTCCCCTCCCCTCGTCGCTCACCCGCCTAGCCGCAACCCCCGTGCTGGCCCCGCGCGAACGTCATTGGCAGCCCCCTCCGACACCCAGCCTGCGAGCGAAGGCAGACTAGAAAGAACGATCCTTGATCACGAACGGCTTGTCCTGGCAAAGCAACGGCACCAACGACTCCTCGGAGTCGGCCCCGACCTCGATGACCCGCGTCGCGGCACTCATCGGGGTCTGGAGGGCGCGGGCGATGCCAGGCACAGCTGACTTCCCTGCCGTTCTCGCCAGATCCTGCCAAAGGCCAGACTCAACAGCTGCGGCGAAGACGGCCCGCACGCCGAACCGCACCACAAAACAACAGGCCAACGCCCGCTACGCGAGATTGCCCCCACCCCCCATCCCGAAAGGTAGCAGACCTCAGGGACGATGGAGCGCTGGCCCCAGGGATGATGGCGCGCTGGCCATGGGACGAAGGGCGGGGTGGAAGGGTCGGGGGGGGGGATGCGGGGCCGGTGGGGTGGGTGGGCGTGGTGTGGTCGTGGGGGGGGGGGTGAAGGGGAGGGGGGGGGTGGTCGGAGGCGGTGGTGGCAGGAGGGTTGGTGGGGCGCTGTGGTTGACGCTGGGGGAAGGAAGGTTGATGGTTAGAGGTTGGGTGGGGGCGGGAGGGGGACGGGGGGATGGGGCTGCGCTTGGGGGGTGGACGCCTGTGCCATGCGACTGCAGGCGCACCGCAATATCACCCCGATGTGGGCACTCCGACGAAAGGGGCGCCCTCCCGAACCAAAGGGGCACCTGTCCCTCGGCCCCCCCGCCCAAGAGGAAGACGCCTGCTCCAGAAGCATCGGCGCACATGCTTCTGGGGCAAGCGCCATCCCGCAACAGCCGCGCAACCCCGCGCCCCGACGGGTGGGAAACGAACATGCGGGCGGCAATCCTTCACGAACTGTTTCATCTTCTGCGCCCCCTTCTGCACCACCGACCTCTGCGAAGACTTCCTGGCCTGCAGCTCCTGCTTGACGCTCGAGACGACCCCCGCAATCACCTTCTTGAAGCTCTTGCTGAAGCTGCTGATGGCGTCATCGGCCCTGTTCTGCATGATCTCCAGCTGCTCGAAGAGCTTCTTCGAGGACACCTCGGGGGCGGGGGCGGCGGGCGCACTGGCGAGGAGGGGGGCAGTCGAGGTCGAGGGCGGGCGAGGCGTGGCGTTCAGAGGCGGGGGGCAGGGGGAGGGGGCGGGGAGTGGGGAGGGGCGGCGGCGGGGGAGGGAGGAGGGTGGTGCACGCGTGGAAAGAGAGGGCGGAGGGGAGAAACGCGAGCGAGGGCCAATGCAAATCAGGCAAGTCATCACACAAAGCGCCGAATGCAAAGTGAAGCCACCACACCCCATCGAGTGATGCAACGAAGCCGACGATACGCCAACCACGGACACACTTCACGCACACAATAAAACTCAAATTGAAATGGCAGGCGCCTCCGCGGCCGCCTACTGCGCTGTCAACATGGAGTCGGTGATCGGGCGGATGTACTGGGCATTCACGGGCAACTGCTTCTTGTTCGCAGCGCACCACTTGAAGAACGTCTCAATGGAGCACGCGCGCACCTCCCTGTCCACTCATCATGCATAACAAGAAATGGGAATTGGCGCACGTGCAGCATTGTCTGCCTTCCTCTGTCGGCATCCCCATACATGCGTGTGTGTATATACAGATATTGTTGTCTACCTGTCTCCCCCTCTCTCTCCCCATACAGGCATGTGTGTGCGCAAATCTAAGCACATGCATGCGCGTGTAATGTGGATTTGTCACTCGTTCGGTTGGCGAGCTGCATTTGCCCGTCGTTCGGCTCCCGTGCCGAGGACACCAGCAACAGCATAGCACACATTTCTCTCCATACCCATGTACGAATACGCATGCGTGTACGAACCGTCCGCGTATTCATTTCTCAGCCGCGAAGGTTCCTATCGAGACGAGGGTTGCTTCACGCTTGAGCGCTTGTGCGCTTGGAATGGCTATGCATAGGTTTGAGGATTGACTAGCTCGATCCTAGTCTGCCCCCTCCTTCGCGCAGTCGCTCTCTCTCTCTGTCTCTCTTCTCTCTCCCTCTCTCTCGCTCTCTCTCTCTCTCTCTCTCTCTCGCTCTGCCCATCCTTCCCCATGGCCAGCGCCCATCCCCCACCCCTACATGCGCTTAACCATGCGCGTGCATACATGAGTCACGCGCCTGCGCGCATGCACGGCCAGATCGGCCGCCCCGAGCCCGCGAGCACATTGGCCCACCTCTGCTGTCACCAGGGCATTGGGCGACCAACTACGGGGGCAGCAGTGAAGCGACGGCCCCCGCACCGTGGAACGATGGAGTGAACGGGGGGGCAGGCGAGGAGGAGGCCATGGCACGTGCGTGGAGGGGGGGCGGGGTGGTGGGTGGGGGGGGGCGCTGCGCGGGGTGGGCGGGGTTGGGGATGGGGGACATGTATGTACACATGTATGTATATAGTATACATGCGTCTGCATGTATGCATGCATGCAGGCATGCATGCATGTGTGTATGTATGTATGGATGGATGTATGGATGTACGTATGTATGTATGCATACATGCATGTATGTAGGTATGTTTGTGTGTATGTATGTATGTATGTATGTATGTATGTATGTGTATCTGTATGTATGCATGTATGCTTGTATATACGTGCACACATACGTGTGCATAGATGTGTACACATACACACACATATATACATATATATATATATATATATATCCACATCACACCTACGGTACACCACCACCCACAAAACAGCTACAACCACATCCATCACACACCACTCGCCACCGCCACAACCACAAATAGCCCCTTCCTCGCGATCCAGCCTTCTGGAGGCGTTCAGGGTCGCTGGCTGGACCATCGTCGCTGTACAGTTCTTCGATGAACTTGGCGGTCATGTGGTCGTCGCCCTTGGCACCATTCATGTACTCCTGGGGCGCTGCGCGGGGGCGGGAGGGGGGGGGGGAGCGGGAGGCACTGATGTCACAAGGTGGGCCCGATCGTGGCAGGCTGCTTGCACAGCAGGGCGAAACGCCATGGACTGCGACGGGCGACAGTGGAGGGGGAGGGGCGAGCTGGAGAGATTGAGAGAGGCAGACAAGGAGAGAGGAAGAGGGAGAGAACGAGAGCGAGAGAGGGGGAAGAGAGAGAGAGAGAGAGAGAGAGCGAGCGAGCGAGAGATATAGCTACAGAGAGAGAGAGGACAAAAGGGAACGACGGAGGGAGGGAGAGCGAGGGCGAGCGAGAAAGAGAAAGAGGGAGCGGGAGAGGGAGAGAGAGAGAGAGAAAGAGAGAGGGATCGGGGGGAGTGAGAGGGGTGGTGAGGGGGGAGGTGCGACAAATGGGGACAGGGGAAATGGCGAGATGTGCTACCCATCGGGTCCTCCAGCGTTGGCAAGGGTGCCACGCTAGGTGAGCACAACCTCTGGGCAACCACTGCTTTGAACACGGCGTGGTCGATCAGCATGGCGATCCCGCTCGGCAGCTCCCCCCCGCCAAGTGAAGGGACCGACTCTGTCAGCGCCACCTTCAGGCTGGCGAGGTTGCCCTGCAGCTCCTTGTCCAACTTGCCCATCCTGCGCTGCCATTTCGTGAACGAGGCCGTCGCATGCCCGATGAACTCACCGCTCGGCGCTGCATCATCGGACTGGCTGTCGTCCGCGGCCGCGCCGTAGTCAGACGCGCTGGCCATGTCGACGTCGCTGTCGGCCTGCTGCGGTGACTGGCGCGGCGACGGGCGCGGGTCGCGCCGCTCGGGCGGCCTGCGCTCCGAGCCGCGGGACACAACCGACTGCGCTGGCGACCTGGCCCGCACCGAGGAGGGCGCCGCGCCGCGCAGGGACCTGGACCTGGACCGACCTCGGCGGCCATGCTTGCCCACCAAACTGTGGAGGTTCGCATTGGACGTTGACCCGTCGTCGCCATCGATGTCATCCACCTCGTCTTCAATCGCCCTCAAATCGCTCTCCTCGCGGGGGCTCTACACTATACTCAAACCGCACCCGCGATCTGGCCAAGGGGGTCAATGGAAATGGCGCCGCCGTGCAACTGGGGGGCGACAACCTACAAGCCAACTGGCCAAGGGGTGCGCCCCCGACCAAACACCCGCATACTTATCACAATCATCATGACAATCATTGTTCGCGTCTTAATCTTCACCACCGTCATCTGCACCATACCCATCAGCATCACCATCAGCATCAGTATCAGCATCGGCATCACCACCATCGTCATCATCGCCATCATCGTTACCATCCTCACGTATCACAGCTCTCATACCACCATCATCAACATCATCCCCTATCATCTCCAGCATACTCGTCTTCCGGATTGGCACAATCATCATCAGCATCAGCATCATCAGTATCATAATCATCTTTGTCGTCACACTCACCATCACAATAGTAAGCATCATCGTCAGCATCGCCATATTCACCATCACCATAATCATCATCGCCATCGGAGGTTGACGAAGGGAGGACGTGAAGTCGAGGAGAGGGGGTGGGACGGGTGGGCGAAGGTTCATTGCATTGGGGTTAGTGAAACGGCGTGGGCGAAGGTTGGTGAAAGGGGGCGCCCACCCGCCCCGACGCGGGGTCTCACGTGCCCGACGTCCTTGGGCTTCCTTTTGGCATCGTCGCCCATCGTCGCCTGGCGCCCGATCTCGGCCTGATCCATCCACAGGACGAAGTCCTCGATGCCCACCAAGACCCTGGTGGGCTCCGAGGCGGGGCCCTTCTGGTCAGTCTCGCACTTCGAGCTGGGGGACGTGTCGGCGGCCCACTTCCCGAGGGCCTCGCTGGGCCGACGGGCACGGGCGGGCGGACGCGGACAGAGACAGACGCCACAACCTACATATACATATACAATATATTTATATATAGATACATCTTCATACATAAAGGGGTGGCGAAACGGAAAAAGATGTGGTGACAATTGTAGAACGAGGGAGCGTGAGAGAGGGAGAGACCGATATTGAAGGGGAGGGGTATTGATTGAGAGAGATGGGGATACAGCGGCCACCTACACATGTGCACAGAGCGAGGGATTGGGGGGGGACCGATCACAGGAAGCATGCATCATATATGTACACATGTATGTATATACTTAAGTATGGGCGTTGTATTTGCGTGTACATACACACCGATGCATACATACATACACACATACCTATATATATATATATACAACCATAGGTGTGCATGATGGCATTGTTTGCCATGCAGACGTGCCAGGGATCAGTCAAACTGGCAGCAACTTCGCCAACCACTCCGAGGTCTGGTGGGCCGCCTGGGTCTGCAGAGGGGCCATCATGACAAACGCGGTGGCCATGCACGTACCAGAGCAACGAAGGAACGGGGGGGCGGGCCAGAGAGGGTTGAAGCGCCCCCTTGCCGTGCGTTTCTTGGGGGTCCACAGTCGGTCGCGGCGCGGGCGGCCACAGACATCGCGCCACACGGAAGGATCAGGAACCGACCATAAACGTGTCAAGCGACGGGAAGGGAAGGGGGGTGAGAGGACGGCGGGCCCAGTCGTCTACGCTTGCCACTTCATGAGTCGCCGCCCCACCGCCATCGCCAGCATAGCTACCATCATCATCGCCATTACCATCACCACCACCACGCCTCAGCGATGCCACTGATGCTCCACCGCGTAGAACATGGAGGAGCGCCCGCAGCCGACGCGGGAGTACGTCGCGAACCTGGGGGCCCGCCCAGCCCGATCGGATGGCCGCAACGCGCAACGGCCACGCTGTGGCCGTTGCACGTTGCCGTCATCCGAGTTTCGGGGTTTCAATCGCCCCCGATGGCCCGTCGGGCCAAATGAGCAGCAACACGCTGCCCAGGGCGACGAGCTCGAGCGCTGGGCTGCGGACGCCAAGCGCCGCCACCCAGCCATCGGGGTGCGGGGCCGCTGGAACGCGCCAGCGGCCGCTGCAGCCCCCGTTGGGTCCCAACGGGAGCTGCACCACCTCGGGCACCCACCAGGCAGCCCTCCACTCGGACACTCCGAGACGAGAGCGTGCGCAGCACTGCCAAGGGCGCTGCACGACATCCCACCCCGCGGGAGGGGGTGGCGCGCGCGGGCAACCAGTCATGCTTGGTTGCAGCACTGCGAGCCCGAACCCGCGCGGTGACACCATCGCTGATGTCAACACCACCACCGCCTACACCACCAGCCCACACCCGAGAATTGCATGGCGAAGCGCCGACCCCCCCCCCGCTGCTGACCATGCCCATTGTCAGCGCTATCCCCCCCCCCTTACCCCCTCCTCGCATCCACTACCCCACCAGCCCGTCCAGGCCCGCACGCGCGGCCAAAGCCCACCACGCACACTCACATACATTCATTCACACGCACACATAGCCGCACACACACACACACTTGCATTGTAGACACCACCACCCCAGCCACCATCACCACCACCCCACCCCATCCCAACCAACACCACCCCCACAAACACCAACCACCCCAGCACCCCACTCACCACCCATGACAACACCCCTTCAGCAGACGACCCTGGGAGCCTCTCGCCATCGCCTGGGTGACAGCAGTTGCGTATCTGGTGGCTACTGCGGGCATCGAGCGACTTCCATGGTTTCCTCCAATGCCCCGCTGCACCCAGTGGCACCCAGTCGCGCCAGCAAGCGACTGCGGACCATTGTGGGCACGGGGCAGCAGCATAACTACATGACAACAGAACGGCCCCCAGCATAATATTCTGAACACCGCTTCGCCCCCCCCCCCCCTACCCTGCGCCCGCCGCCGCCGCCGCCGTGCGCTCAGAGGAAACGAGCGGCAACTGGTGACGATCGCCTCCATCTCGCTGAGTCCGTGCTCCTTCTTGTAGTGCTCAATGTAGCGCCACTTCGTCATCCTGATGCCTTTGTGCCCGCGCTGGGTGACCTCCGCGCGGCAGAGCTGCGAAGCGTGGAAATTCATATTCAAGGGTCATGTGTCTGCCTATCCCGCCCTCATCGTGCGCACACCCCTCCCCTCCCCCCTCCATCATCATCCATGCCCCTCCTCCATCAACGCCGTCACCTCCCCCATCTTGAGTCTACCCATCCCTCATCGGGTCACTTCTTCCTCATCTTACCTGTACCCCACCCCCGTCAGCGCCATCATCGCCCTCCCTCCGCGGAACGATTCACACCTCCTACTCACGCATGCATCGCATGTGCAGCATCGCCGAATGTCCAGCCGCGCGCAAGCGCAATTGCGCAATGAGCGTGTGCAGCATGCGACAACTACAAAACTGCTGCATGCAACGCAGTCTGCATGCCGCGGTCGGGCCTGAGAGCGCTTGTAGATCCTGTCGAACCTGCAGTAGTCGAAGCTTCCCCGTGCGAACCCTCTTCCTTTGGCCTGCCCTGCCCACCATTGCGAGCGCTGGTAAAGCGCGAGGAGCGACGAACGCGACCCGCAAAGGGGCGGCGGGGGAGGGGAGACAGAGGGGGGGGAGAGGGCGTGCACGGGGCCCATGTGGCCCCTGGGCCCTCACAACCAGTCGTGCCCAACTCCCCCCATCACCCTTCCCTTTGGACGCCCGAACTGGGCGAGGGCAAACGGACACGATGCCCAACAACAAGTGTGATCCACCACCGACGGTGGCCTCTGTCGGGCAGGCGGCAATCTATCGCACGCGGGCAACGTCTGCGGCGACACCGATTAAGACCTATGTTCCGAATAGGCCTGAGCTGCAATTGCCTTCCGCGCCCGCCCTTGCCGTGTACATTTCAGATTGTGTTGGTTCCCTCGCCATTGCGCTCTACCACCACCCTCCTCCTGCGCACACCTCCGCGCCCCTCCACCCCTACCCCCGCCGCCTCCTCCATCCCAGACCCTTCACGTGCATTCGCGTGTGCAGCGCTGCCCCAGCCCGCCCCCGCCTTGCAGTCCTGGGCGTAGCGCTGCAGGAAGGCGTGCCACTCATCCCCGCCTCTGCGCTGCATTTCGATAAACTTCTTCTCCTGCGCGCGCCCTGCCTCTTGCTGTCTGTCCTGGCGCACCTGGCCATCGTCGTGTGGGCCCTGCAGAACTTCTCGTTGTCGACCTTGGAGCCGCCGCAGTCGGGGAAGCAGCGCGCCCGTGGCTGGGCGGGCGGCGCTCGCTTCTGCTGGGACCTGTCCTTCTGAGGAGGGGGAGCGGCGTCGCTCTTCGAAGCAACCTCGGCGTCAATCTCGCTGCCCTGCCAATGGCCCGAGCGAGACTCGAACCCACGACTTCCCGAACGACCGCTCGCCTGGGTCGCGGCAACACCGAACGACCAGGTCGCGGTCTCAAGGCATCGGGTTTCATAGGGGATGGGTGCAGGGGGTGGGGGGGAGGGGCGCGGGGCACCACAGTGGCGTGGCGCCGCCTGCGAACCCCCGTCGAGGAAACCACATGCCCTGAGCCCGTGCCTCTGTTGTTCTGCAATGCCCAGATCGCGCCTTGGTGCGCGGAAGCGGAGGCGGCGGCAGCGGCAGCGGGTCAACGCCGCCGCCGTCGGAGGTGACCGCGAACATGGCAGGGAGGCACCTCCCGTGCCCCAACCCTCAATCCCTTCTCCTCCCGACCTTCACGCCCTCGAAGGCGTCACCCTCGCCGTTGTTTTCTTCGGCCTCATCAACCTCATCGAACTCTGCGTTGGAACCCTCCGCCTCCTCCTCCTCCTCCTCGCCCACTCTCCTCCCCCCTTTCATCCCCCGTCGTCCCCCCCCATCGCTCCCCGCAATCTCCGTTCGAGGCCTCTTGCTCGCCTCGTCCTTGGGCCCCTCCTCGCATGCGCCTCCATCGCCATCGCCCGCTGCCACCCACGCACCCACGCACCGCCCCCCCCCCATCACCGCCCACCCATCCACCACTCCCCACTACCACTGCCTATCCACCGTCCCACAGAAATGGCGTCGGCTGGAGCCGCGCCAACTGCGCGCCCCCTCCCCACCCCCCTCGGCACCGGGCGGTTCGCTGCAGGCCGACCGAGGGGGGCTGGGCAGCGCGCGACTCGCGAACCTGACTTGAACGCGGAGCGTCTGAGCGGTCTCGGGCCAGCTGCGGATGGTGCAGTCTTTGGTTAGCGCCCTAGTCTTGGCTTCAGGGCGGCCCCTGGGGCATCCTGGAGACTTGTGGGGGCCTCGGGAGGGGCACCAAAAATCCCAGACAAATCCCAGACTGGCAGGTTCAACGATTTCCACGTCTGGGATTCTCTGTTTCTGAAAATTCTTGGTCGGCCCCCCCCCCCTACCCCGCGCCAGCCCCTCCTGGGCCCGACGCAACCAGCATTTGAGGGAGCCTTGATTGCACGCCAGGCGCGCGGGGTATGGGGGGAGGGGGCGGGGAGCGAACGCGCGCCAACGGCGAGGCACTGACGGCGGGGGAACGGCTGCCCCCCCCGCGGGGTGGCCGGAACGCCACTCGCAAGATCCGAGCACCGCTCATCATGAATATCATTACCCCTTCCTCACCCTTCTCGTTCGTCTCCTGTTCCTCGCCGTTGCTGCCCCAGTCCTCCCCCCCATTCCCCGCAGCACGTGGCCAGTGCAGCGGTGATCGCCAGCCTGCCAGGGTCACCCTGGGCGCGCAACCGAGATCCGAGAAGACGCAAGATTCCTTCCAGAAGCCCAACTGGAAGGGCAGTGGGCCCGCGCGCCCTGAACCCTGCAGCCTGCAGCCTGCAGGGCCGACGGGACGATCCAGAGCAGGAGGAGGATAGGATAGGATGGGACATGATAGGACATGATATGATAGGATAGGTTAGGACATACTAGGATAGGATTGGACATGAGATGATAGGACATGATAGGAGAGGACATGATAAAATAGGACAGGGTAGGACAGGATATGACAATTGCGGGGTCGGCGGCAAGCTGGTCCGAGGGCAGGATAGGACAATTGCGGGGTCGGCGGCAAGCTGGTCCGAGGGCAGGATGGGACATTTGCGGGGTCGGCGGCAAGCTGGTCCGAGGGCAGGATAGGACATTTGCGGGGTCGGCGGCAAGCTGGTCCGAGGGCAGGATAGGACATTTGCGGGGTCGGCGGCAAGCTGGTCTGAGGACAGGATAGGACTTTATATGACTCGGCCTTGCGCGCGAAGGGCGCACATCATACAGAGGCATCCCGCCTTCTTGAACGTGGGGCAGGAGTGGCCGAAACGCTCAGAGATTGGCGAAGAGTGGCAGCGAATACGCGTCCGAGAGGTGCACCATTACCATGCCCAGCGGGAGCAGGAGGCCAAGGAGCAAGGGGTTACACTCAATCAACCTGTAGTCTGCACCCGCGGAGGTCAGCTGGAACGCATCTGAGAGCACGCGCTGCCGATCAATGAAGCACACAGGGTAATCGAACTCCCCGAGACAACAGGCAAACTATGGCGACGGTGAACCTGGTAGCCGCAATGGCACACCAGGATTTTGCACTCTAACGCCAGTGGCCAGTGGCGACGGTGAACCTGGTAGCCGCAATGGCACACCAGGATTTTGCGTTCTAACGCCGAAAATGCCCCATGCCTGCCAGCAGCCTGCCAGCAGCCTGCCGCCCAGTTGTCACCGTCGCTGCATCACCTGGCTGGCGGGGGCGCAGCGACGGGCGCGTTGGGGAAGGGCAGTCGCCCCGAAGGGCCGAGAGGGCTTGCAGCGGGCAGAGGGGGGAAAAGGGGGACATGGTGCGCTGCGGTGGGGGGGGGGGAGGGGGGGCGTAGTGCAGAGGGGGAGATGAGCGGGGAGGTGTAGTGGTGGTGGTGCGTAGTGTGCAGAGGAAAACGTATAGCAACCATGCGGGCGACACGCGCCACCACGAAACCTGACTGGTGAAAACCAATTGTTCCACTTGCACCCTGGACCCCAGCATTTGGTGATACAGCATGGACCGCTGAGCGCAATGAGGAGGAGCCTCCTCCCCCCCCTCCTCCTCCTCCTCCTCCTCCTCCTCCGGTTCCTCCTCCGACTCCATGTTCCTCACCCACACCATGTTTCTCATTCCCCTCCCCCGTCGCATCACCATCATCCTTCCTCACCGCCGCACGCATGATTCCGATCATTCAACCATGCACTTAGAACCTGAACCAGCAGGGGAGAGCGGATGATAGAAACGGCCTCCTCCTCCTCCTCCTCCTCCTCCTCCTCCTCCCCCTCCTCCTCCTCCTCCTCCTCCTCCTCCTCCTCCTCCTCCTCCTCCTCCCTCCTCCTCCTCCTCCCTCCTCCTCCTCCTCCTCCTCCTCCCCTCCTCCTTCCCCCCTCCCCCTCCTCCTCACCATCCTCCTCATACCCCTTGAAGGAAGTACGTGTGCTACTTCAAAGGGGCCGCGGCATAACATGCCACCGTTTTGTTCCAGGGAGGGCGCTCGCAGCAGGCGCCCCCCAGGGTGGACAACGTTGTTGCCCCGTCGGTCTTGCCCCACGGCTCGCAAGCAAACGCCCCCACCTTTCCCCCTTGCCCCCACCCCACCCATCACCCACCCACTTGTGCATGGCAAACGTTGGTTGCGCCAACCTAACATTGCGCGGCTTCGCATTCATAGGAACACGTGCCCCTACCAACCCACAACCTGGGCGCGCGATTTAAGCGCTGGCACGCAGTCAGCCAGGCCCAGGCCCAAGCAAATCATAAACCATCGGCGCGGGCCCATGCCCGACGCACCAAGGCCAATGGCACGTGAACAGAACGCCACAAGTGCCAAGGCTACCCTCGGGGGCCGCGGCCCCTACCCTACGTCCGACTAAGGGGCCTTAAGTGTTTGGCCACGGCGCACAAGTCGCAAGCCCACTTGGTGCCTGCCCAAGCGCCCTAGGGGGCACCGCGAGGGGGCAACGCGCCCAGCCCCGATAAACGTGATCTCGGCGCGCCCCCAAGGGAAACCCGAGGCGTCCGAGGCAGGTTCTGGCAGGTTCGGCGTTGACGCAAGCACGCGACAACCCCGCTGGCAAACCTCGCAGGCGCGCGCAGGGCACGCCTAGGAAATTGCCTGGGCCCAGGCAGCGGCAAGGCTGGAGTTCACAGCCTAGACCAGGCCTGGAGTAGGGCCTACCCCAGGCCCCAGGCAAGCGTAAGGAAGCCCTGCCCCAGGATGCCGCTAAGGGTGAGCTTAACGCTGTAGGAATGGGGCGCAGGCGAAGGCCTACAATGAAGGCCCCACGCGCAACGCCAAAGGCCGAATGCGCAGGCCTTCGAAACCTGCGCGGCGAACCGACCCCGCCCGCGAGCGCGCCCGCAGCCCGCCGCGCGGCCGAAACCGCGCGAAATTGAAAAAATCCAGGACAATCCAGAAATCCAAAGGAAATTTTGAAAAACCCATGAGAAAATACAAAAAAACATTGAATTCTTGGAAAAACAATGAAAATCCAAGAACATCAAAGAAAAATCAAGAAAACTGATCTCGGCGGGCTCGCTCGGGGGAGATGTACTGGAGAAGTACTGGAGAAGTACTGGAGAAGTACTGGAGAAGTACTGGGATACTGGAGAAGTACTGGAGAAGTACTGGAGAAGTACTGGGGCTTGCGCGGTCCTGTCGGCCATGAAAAAAATTAAAAACACACAGAAATCGTTGAAAATCTAAAAAAACCAGAAAATCTTTGAACATCTAAAAACAATGAAAATTCTTGAAAATCTCCAAAAAAAATCAGAAAACCCATGAAAATCTCAAAAAAAATGAAAATTCTTGAAAATCTCCAAAAAAACAGAAAACCTTTGAACATTTCACAAAAATCAGAAAATCGTTGAAAATCTAAGAAAAAGTCCAAAAAACATTTGAAAATTCAAAAAAGAAACAGAAAACCGTTGGACATCGTTTAAACAATGAAAACCCAATAAAAACCAGAACATCTACAGACATTGTAATACCAACAGACAACCGCAAACACAATTTGAAAACGTGGGAACCCACAAAGAAAAACATTGAACATTTCGAAAGCCACAAAAAAAACAAACGCACAAAAAACAGCACACGAACGCACCAACCAACTGAAAACTGTTAAACATAAAGACGCAACCACCAAACTCAGACAACAAACAAACCAACGAAACACCATAAACCCGACTAATCAAAACACGCCAACGACCACGCATAGGTCCACGCAGAAACCACGCAACCGCGAAACCAGACGAGGCGGCGCTGCTGCGCTGCTGGCCACTTGCCCCGCGCCGTGTTCCCTCGTGTGTTCTCCGCAAGCTGCTCGATGGAAGGGTTGTTGCCCTCGGGGTAGTCGCCCGTCCTTGCTCGGCCTTGCTTGGCCAGCGCATCCGCCCGCTGCCCGCCCCGCCCCCTGCCCGCGCGGGCGCCAGCGCCCAGCTGCCACAAGGCCTAGGCGCGGGATGGGGGCGGGGGGTGAGGGGGGGTGCCGCAGGGAGAGAGAGAGAGAGAGAGAGAGAGAGAGAGAGAGAGAGAGAGAGAGAGAACAAACACAAGAAAGAAAGACGCTATTCTGTGCACAAGGACAGCCGATGCATTGGATGCGCGAACATGCGCAAAACCCGCGCGCCGCGGGCCAGAAGCGCCGCGCACGACGCCCACCTCCAATCGACTGTAGAGAGAGAGAGAGAGAGAGAGAGAGAGAGAGAGAGAGAGAGAGAGAGAGAGAAAGAGATAGAGAGAGAGCGAAAGAGACAGAGGGCGCGAGAGGAAGCGAGGGGGACAGACATGGGGGAGAGATAGCGAGAGTGAGAGAGAGAGAGAGCGAGAGAGGGGCGAGAGGGGGGGGCAGATCGCCAAAACCAGAAGAACACCTATATACCGAGGGATGTTTACATACCTACATATGCGCACACACATGCACGTTGATGCCTTTGGCACCATGGCCAAGACTATGCGATGCATTGGATGCGCGAACATGCAATGAACCCGCGCGCCGCGGGCCAGAAGCGCCGCGGGACACGCGGAAAGAGAGGAAGAGAGAGAGAGAGAGAGAGAGAGAGAACAAAAAAGAGAGAGAGAGAGAGAGAGAGAGAAAGAGAGAAAGAGACAGAGAAATAAAGAGGGGGGAACGGGGGGAAGAGGAAACAGTAAACCACATGATGCATGGGGGTGGGTGCTAAAACGAGGTATGTGCATGTGTATGTGTATGTGTTGCAGCCCAGGTTTCCCATATACTAATGGCGCTAGTGGCGCAAACGTTCGCTGCGCAACGGCTCGCAGTTCACCAGACAACGCTGCTTGCACAAAGGGGGCGGCGTGGCGGGTGCGTGGGCGGGCGGGTGCGCGTTCGCGCGCGCATGCGTGCGCGCGCGTGCTTGTGTGTGTGTGTGTGTGCGTGTGTGCGTGTGTGTGTGTGTGTGTGTGTGTGCGTGTGTGTGTGTGTGTGTGTGTGTGTGTGCGTGCGTGCGCGTGTGCGTGCGAGCGTGTGTGCGTGTGCGTGTGTGCGTATGTGTGTATGCGTGCGTGTGCGTGTGCGTGTGCGTGTGTGTGTGTGTGTGTGTGTATGTTCTTTCGCGTGGGCGGGGCGGGTGGAGGGGGAGGGGTGCGGCGGACGGGCGTAGGGAGGTGGGGGGACATGGGGGGGGGGGTTGACGACGCGTCGGCTGCTCCAGTGGACTGCCGAGTGCCCCCACATCGAAATATCAGGGGAGATGTCCATCGTTGGCCCCTGAACCCAAGCTGGTCATGGATCTGGCTGGTAATGATGCGTGGGTCGGACTGGGCACCATTGTGGTGCGAGTAGCAATCTGCCCGCATCACGGTGACCACCATCGCCCCCACACTGGATGGGTCGACGCGTCTGAATTGCAGCGGGACCAGGCGCCCGCGAACCATGTGAACCCCGCGCCGCAGCACCGACAAGCGAACTGATGCTATACATTGGATGGGCGACCCCACTCCACGTCACCCCACCAGCCCACCCACCCCATGCCACCCTCACCGATGTCCCCCCAGAGCTGTCACTGGGACCTTCGGCGCGCATGGGCGGGAACGGTCGCCGCATAGACCGTAGGTAGTGAGATGCGCTTGATGGGATTTTCCTGCGGCTGCGCCAGGACTGACCCTGGATGCTTCGGCGCGCCTGGGTGGGGAAAGAGTCGGGCGCGTCGGCCCGTCCCCGCCCTAGCCTCACACCCCGCTTCTCCCCCCCCGCCGCCGCCCCCACCGCGCATCGCATGTGAGCTCCAATCCGTTGCAGCGACGGGCGTACTGACGTGCGACCATTCATGGGCGACCAAAGACCCCCTCCCCATGCCTCGCCACCCCACCCCGCATGCCGCCCTCAGGGATGCCCTCCCAGAACTGACCCTGAATGTGTCGGCGCGCCTGGGTGGGAACGGATGCTGTACTGACCCTGCATGTTTCGGCGCGCCTGGGTGGATATGTCGGCGCTTTTGGGTGGAAGCGGTGACCGCAATGTCCCTGGATGTTTCGGCGCGCCTGTGTGGGAAACTGTGATCGCCGCATCGCCCCGCCCTTGCCCCCTCGCCATCCCGCCTCCGAACACCCGAGTCACCGACCGATGGGGCCCTCAGACGCCGCCAGCCGCACATCGCAAACGCATTCTGACCATACGAAAAATCGGAATCTGCAGCGAAGACGCCCTGGTCTGCGACGTTTCGGCTCGCTTGATTGGGAGCGGGGGGGGGCACGATCAGCAAGGATAGGACGCCCGCTGGCCCCCGTCTACCCTGCTGAGCTGGGTCCCGTTGTCGGCGCCCCCGCCTATAAGCTCTGGCATGTGCCCGACGTCGGAGGCGCAGCCGATGAGCTGAACATAGCGCGCGGCGCCGACGTCCTAGCCGATAAGCTCGGTCAGATACCCGACGTCGGGGAGAGCCTCGCGCGTGCAGCCGCTGAAGGGGAGGGGCGGGATGGGCGGGGCGATGGGGCAGCGCTCCAAGTGGTGCGCGAGCGGCGGAGCGAGGGGCGAATGGGGGAGGGGGGGAGGGGGTGCGATTACAGAAAGGCAGCTGTAATAATGAACGCAATCTAAATAACGAACCACGCCACGCTAATGGCGATGTTGATTCACGGTGGCGCTGGGAATCTAGCGCTTGCGACGCCGAGCTCGGGACGCGCAAACCACAGGGAACCACGTGCAACGTTGTCCTACAATTGGGTTGTCCACGAATCAATCACCCCACCAACATTGCCGAAACCTGCGCCGCCGTTATCTACATCGCCGTTAGCTCGTCTGCGCACGACGTCCAATTTCGGCGGCAACAGCAATTGACTGCACGACGAAAGGCACAAGAACAACCACGAAATGATGTCAGGAACAGGGGAGCCTTGCCGACCACACGGCTGTCCGAATTCCAGCGTCTTGGTTGCGCAGTCCCAGCAGATGTGCCGACGATGGCACAGGCACGTCATGCGTTGCCCCCACAGCATCTGGCAGCGGCTGGCCGCCCCACCCAATGCTACCCCCACGCCGTCCATCCACCCATGCCACCCCCACGCCCTCCCACCTCATACTGACCATCCCCCCCATCCCCACTTGACATCACCATTCCTGCCCCCGCCCCCACACACGCAGTTACGTTGCCCGACCCTGCGCCTCCGCACTGGCGCATCAGTCGCTGCTGCTGCTGCTGCTGCTGCTGCTGCTGCTGGACCTGGGTGCCGCTGCCGCGTGTGCAGGCGACAACGCAGCTGCCGCTGCGTTGCGCAGCTCATCCCTGACTGCGTTCGGGGGCAACGTCGCATTCTGCCAAGATACCTGCGCCTCGTGCGAGAGCCCTCCAGGGGGCAATGCCGACCCGAGCTGTGCAATCGTATATGTCCCGACAGGCGGCAAGCTCTCGGGCTCGAGCTGGCCATGCTCGCTCTTCCTCTTGGTCAGGCCGTACCCAGCTATGCACCAGGCTTGCAAGGCCAAGCGGACTTGTTCCATGTTCTCGCCGCCAGCCCTGAGATTACGGGTTTTTGTGCACATCGTGCTCAAGGGCTCACCATCATCCTTGTGGAATTTGCACGTCGCCTGCAACCGCATCGAACCATCTTTCTTCAACACTGAACATGTGATCCTGAACGGACCGAATGGCCCCGACGCTGCGTTCCGTGAATGACGCCGTGCTGATGCTGCATCCGACGCGCCAGCTGGCTGCTCTGGGGGCGGCGGCGGCATCGGCTGTTCCAGCTGGGGTTCGGGTGGCAGCGGCGGCCCTGGCTGCTCTGGCGGCCCAAGTGGCGCGCCTGGCTCTTCGGGTGCAAACCCAGGTATCTGCTGTTCTGGCGACTCTGGTCGCGGTGGGCTGGGCGGTGGGTGCGGCCCTGGCGATCCTGGTGGCGTCGGGCAGTCTGAGGGCGTCGGGCAGTCTGGAGACGTCGTCGCTCCAGGCATCGGCTGAAAGGGGCCTGGCGCAGACGGCTGTGCATCTGGCGACGCGGGGTGCGGGTCGGTCTCGCATGGATGGGCTGGCGACGCAAGCGCTGGCGATCGAGCCCACGAAGGACAGGAGGCGTCGGAGTCAGCGCCAACCTCGAGCGGCGAAACTTGCTAAACGATGCACGTGCAACCAACTCCCTACACCCCTGCCTGGAATCAAGAACATGTTACGCTAAGAAAATTGCCTTCACCCCAAAAACCCTGGTCCCGCACTGTTAAGGCAAATGCGTGTGTCACGGAATCGGTACAGGTTTGGCCTGGCGGGCTGTGCGAGGGTGCATGTGATGCTACAAAACAATGGCCTTCACCCCCAAACAGTCCCGTACACCGCCATCCAAGTCCAGGCTGACGCATGGGAATCTAGATGCATGATTTTCTTTAAACGGGACCTGGGGCCCATAACATTTGCGGCGTTGTTGTTGAAGACGCCTGATGGGCGTGCTAGCTGCTAGCCCACCGTTGCCCCGCCCAAAACAATCCGAACACTAATTTTGTCAAACACCCCATGTACCCCGAGTCTGGCCCCCTGGGCCGCAGACAACAAACATCGGTTGCACGCGCAACGTGTGTACTGTGTAGGTGTGATTCTCTCCTGACGCCTCCTCCCCGCTCGAATTGCCGCCGCCCCTGCTGCCCCCGCAGTCGCTGCCGCCACCGCCGCCAAGGCCCGAGGCAGCGTCCTCCGGGCGAATGAACGGGGGCGAACCCCAACGGATAACCTGTGGGGTCAGACGGGGATGTGCGAAAATGTGGGTGAAGTTACACAGTGGTCAATCGAACGGCACTGTCATCACCCGACGGGGGGTGGCCACATGCAATCCCCCACACGCCTCATCGCCCCACGCTGAAACACACATCAGGCGCGGCAGCACGCGGCCCCCCAGCCTTTGTCGGCACACCTTTCACACGCCCCATGGCCCCATGGAGGACTCCGCCGAACTCTTCCAGGGGTAGTGGCAGCACGCGGCCTCCCCCCCGCCCATGTTGGCACACCCGTCACACGCTACGCGGCCCCATCAGGATCTCAACTGAAGCCCCTTTCGAACGGCCCTCGCCTCCCCGCCCCTTCCTTGCCTTCCATGACATACTTCTGGCCTTTCTCCCTCCCCCCCATCGCCCAGCCCCCCTCCCGCCTCCCGCTGGCCCCCCCCCCAACCTCTCGTAAAACCAACCAGCTGAACCGTTGCCCCTGCGACGGGATTGCGCGCGAACGCGCTAACGGCCACAATGGCCAAAAACGCCTCGCTGGGAAGGCGGGTGGATCGATCGGACCACTGAGCAACAATGCGCCCGTTTGGGCCCCGTGGTCCTCGAGGGGCAGCGGCGCGGCAGCCTTCCGCTGCCGTTTCGGCGCCCTCGGGCGCGGGCACCCGGCGTCGTCCTGGATGGCCAGGCGCTTAGGACGGGCGGTGCCCAAGAGCACGCCGTAGTCTTTGTCGGCCAACGCGTGGGCGACGACCGACTTGCCCGCAAGCAGGCAGCGCATGTAATTGGTGGACAGGGTCTTCTTGGCGGCCTGGAAGTACCAGACCTTCTCGCTAGCAGCACTGTTGGGGTCATATGGTGGCTGCGTTTCGACCTTCTTCCCCTTCCCGCGCGGCAGCAATTTGCCTGTCCAGCCCGCCTCCTGCGCATCCAGGAGCAATTCAAATGCGTCCTTGTCCTGGCGCGGGGGCATGATGAATTAAAACGCACAGGCAAACAGGGGGGGCAGTTTAAATTTTTAACCCGCCCTGCGGTCCTTGTCCTGTACGCCAATCCTGGCTCGCAGGGCTGGCGCTGGCTGCTGGAGCTTCTCGAAGGCAGCGATGTCCCGCATGCAAGCGAGGCTCAAGTTCCAGCAGGCGAGCTCGTCGCCCGCGTCACCTGCTGCACGCCGATCCACGAGGCCAGCCTGTTCCAGAATCTCCAGCGTGCGGGGCGGCTGGGCGACCAAGGAACTCTCTGCGCCTGGAAAGGCGCCAGAGATGACCATGTCCGTGAGGACTTCGGACGCGAGCCCGTACTCCTCTCTGGGCACGTCCGCTGGCCACCGCTTCGGTTGGTAGAAGAGCTGCCCCTCGGGCTGCCACTCGAGGAGGTCAAGGTGCAAGCGCGGGAGCGCCTCCAAGTGACGCCTGTGGAGCAGCCGCGTCGACCCGACGTCAATCGCGACGTCGGCGTCGTCACCCAGCGGCACCTCTCCGACCCGCGCGCCAGATAACGCCACGAGTAGTTCAGTGGAGCCGCCTGGTCGGTCGTACCCGACTACGTCGTGCACGCACACGGCCACGTCATCAGTGGTAAGGTTGGAATCGCGGGGCTTGATGATGTGCCGAATTGCTGGCTTCGCGTGGACCACCCTGAAAATGCAGTGCTCGTGCGGCTCCAGCGCTGGAGGGACGCCGTCGGGCGGCCCCAGGTCCAGGCCGCCGTCCCCGTGCGCGGGCGCCGCCGCGGGCAGCATCAGAGGAGGCGTGTACTGTGCGTCTGTGAGCGGCACCAGCCCAGGGACGTCGAACCTCCTCGACCCAGAAAAAGCTGACTCCATCTCAGGCAAGGAGTCGCGCGGCAAAGCGATCGAATAGAACGCCTCCCGCTTGAAAGTTTTCCTGAGATGCTGCAGGGCTGCCGCCG
Organism: Prorocentrum cordatum; assembly: GCA_963575745.1. Classification (NCBI taxonomy): domain Eukaryota; class Dinophyceae; order Prorocentrales; family Prorocentraceae; genus Prorocentrum; species Prorocentrum cordatum. The sequence goes on from CAUYUJ010019653.1 coordinate 158,475, forward strand.
ATACGATCCTGAGCCCGTGGCTCAGGGAAGCGAGCACGTGCCCGCCTCCGCCGCCGTCAGTCTTGACCTTCGGGAAGGCGGCCTTCAGCGCTGCGTGCTGCTTCTGCTGCGTCTCAGCGCCAAGTCTGTACAGCACGGCCGCGGCCGTAGTCTTCCTGGCATGCCCGATCCGTGCGAATTCCGAGAACACCGTCGGGTGCGCTTGCAGCCCGAAGGCCTGCAACAGACGCTCGGACGACGTCCTGATGCGGCCCAAGTCTGCGGCCACATGGTCAAGGAGGCCTGGGTCGGCAGCCAACCGCCGCTTGAAATCTGGCAGTTTCAGGTGGACGTTGACGAAGCCTCCCCCCGCGTGGGGGGCCCGAGACGAAGCTAGCTTGTTCATGCGGTGCTTCGCCTCGATGGACCGCTCTGCAACGGGGATGCCGAGGACCATGCCTGCTACTTGCCTGAGGCCAGGGAGGCTCTGGAGAGAAACCCCTTGCTCCACGAAGGCAACCACCTCGTCGCGCAGCGGGGACGACGGCGCCAGCACGCTGGCAGCCAACGGCCACAAACTGCTGCGCTGGGACTCGTCAAGCAATGCGTACTCGCGCAAGCACGCTTGCAGCCCGAATCGTGCAGTATCTTCTGAGGTCCCACACTTGTCAATGGCACCCAGCACGCAAAACTTGTGTGGCAAGTACGCCCAATGTGCATACTTGATCTGGACCACTTCCATGATCGCTGCACGAGCGCACTCCCAATCCCGCACGACCATGTCACGGTCCGTCTGGGTCAGCTCATCGCACCTGACCAGCAGGCGGCCCAAGGACTGGTTCACGAGCTCAGCCAAATATTCTTTGTGCTTCCCTGCGGCCAAGTCTGGGGCGCGACGGCCCCTCATCGGGCAGGTCGAGAACTTGAGGCCCGTCTCGCCTATGAACGCCGCCCGCCTTCTGAAGTACGGGCGGCCCGCGGCAAATCCATCCTTCTCGCGGCAGTCCACTGCGTGACATGGGCAAGATTCCATATAGTTCTGAAACTCGTAGAGGCAGCCGTGCACAGCGGATAGTACTGCATGTCCGTACACCCAAAACTTCGGATCGCGCACCGCCTTGGCGGGCGTCGCAGAAATCACAAACGCACCGCCGTCGAGGTGAAAAACTCTAGCCGCTCATGCCGCGTGCCGCCAAGACCAGACCAAAACAACACCGATGCATTGAATGCGAACATGGAAATATCCCGCGCGCCATGGGCCGAAGCGCCGCGCACCCCGAGCGGGGAACGGAGGAGGAGGAGGAGGAGGAGGAGGAGGACGGAGAGGAGGAGGAGGAGGAGGAGGAGGAGGAGGAGGAAGAGGACGACGAGAAGAAAGACGAGGAGGAAGAGGAGGAAGTGGAGGGAGAAGGAAGAGGACGATGAGGACTGAAGAGGAGAGGAGAAGGGTAGAAGAGAAGGAGGACGCGACGTGGAAGAGGAGGAGGAGGATGAGAAGACGAATAGGAGGAGGGAGGTGGAGTTACGGAGTTACGGATAATGCGGCTATGTCGGTTACAGTTACAGCAATTCGGCCTGCAAGCTGCCTGACACAGTTTCGACTCCAGGTCCAGGGTCCACACCTGCAAACTGCCTTGCACAGTTCCGACTCCAACAGCTGAAACAAACTTCCCAGCCGCGCTCCGCGGAAGGACAAGGAGAGGGGAGTGGGGAGAGACGACGACGCAACGGGGAGGAGGAGGAAGAGGTAGAGGAGGAGGAGGAGGAGGTAGAGGCAGAGGAGGAGGAGGAGGAGGAGGAGGAGGAGGAGGAGGAGGAGGAGAAGGGGAGGGAGCGAAATGTCCCCTCCGGCGGCCTCCGGAAACTCCTGCAGCTTTGCGCGCGAGCTCCCAGGCGAGAGCGGGGTCCTCGGCTTGCGTGGGCGACGGTCTTAGGACCCCTGTGCGGCCTGTGCGCAGTATGTTTTCCCATCCTCGCCGAGTGGGTTTGCGGGGACGGGGGCTGGGGCGTGAAGAAGGACAAGGAGGGGGCTGAGGAGCAGAGGGCGGGCGAGGGGCGAGCGACGACGACGGTGACGACGAAAAGGGCGATGGCGGGGGAGGCGGGGATAATGATATGATGGAATGATGATGCATGGCGCAGGCGTTTCGCGCTGAACTATCTCAACAATCGTGACGACATGGCGTTTCGCAAGAGAACATCCAACAATTTGCGTCGGCCTGGCAGGCTTCAAGCCTCCGCCATCAAGCCTGCGCGCCCTCAGGCGCACACTCCACCGAGCGGCCAATGCCCACTTCACCCCGACGGCCGTTTGCAATCCCTGGGCCCGCTGCCGCTGCCTCGTCGATCAGGTGCAGGTCGGCCTCCGCGACATCTCCGTCACCTTCGGCGGGTGGCCGCTGCGCCCTGATCTCGCCCATGTCAGCGTCCAGCCGCGCGGGGCGGTCATCTCCTGGGCGCGCGCTGTACTTGCGCAGGTCCCAGTGTGTCCGCATCCCAGCCTCAATGAACTGCATCTGCTGCAGCGCTGGTATCCACGAGCCGAAGCGCCACTCAGTTGGCTTCGTGTGCATTTCCCGCAGCGCCTTGTGGTGACAAGCGGCCTCGGGGGCTTTGAAACAGCGCTCGATCAACCGCTCCTTGGTGAAACGGTCGCAGAGCAGAAGGATCAGTGGTTTCGCCCGCCGAAATACCAGTCCATGTGCGTGAAGGACCTCAACACATCCTGGAGCGCATTGTTGGTAATATGCAAAACCCCAGCCACCTGGAGGGACCCGTGGAAGAAGGCACGATCACGCGTAGTTCCTCCGCCTGGCGCGTCCCCACGGGGGTCTGCGACCTTGGGTGCATCCACGGGAACGATGTCCAAGGCCGCGCCGCCGCCGCTGTCTGGCTCCACTGCGAATACTATAGGAACGTCGCCTTCTCCGCCTGCGTGCGCCTCCCCGAGCTGAGCTGTGGAAGCGGAAGCACCGTCGTTGCCACCACCTGCATCGGCGGCCGCCGTGCCGTCGTCGCGAACGACGGCGAAGGCCGCGCCGCCACTGCCCACATCAGCAGGCCCGCGCGGCACTGCGCCGTCGTCGCACGTGGTGCCAAATGCCACGCCCTCAGTGCCAGTGTCGGTGTGATCGGGCGACGCGTGGCCGTCGTCCACTGTGATCTCGAAAGCAGGCGTTGCAGTTGGGCGGCCTTCTGGTTCGACGACGTCCATGGCCTCGGGCCCTCCACCATCAGGGACCAATTCAAAATCAAACCAGTGGGGAAACACATCCATCATGTCGACTGCTCGGGCGCTGCTCAATCCTGCTTCCGTTCCCATGTCGGTGGTCACGGACAGAATTCTCTGGGCCCTCTGTTGACACGATGCCATGCTGCTTGAGCTCAGCCGAAACGAGTGGACGATCGCGTGCATCTTGTCCATTACGCCCGTGGCCTGGGACCCCAAGCCGACGGCAGTCAGCATGTTGTGGCCCCAGATCGCGGCCAGCTCTTGCGACAAAGCTCGAACCTTGCGGGCCGCCGCGTCGTAGTGCTGAAAATCTTCAGCGTCCATATCTTCTGGCTGCAATTCCCCGCTCAATGATAGCCTCGCGTCGCCCCGATGGTACATCAACTGTCGGGTGAGCTCCCACGCGCGGCCGGGATCACTGCACTCGAACGTCTCCGTCAACAGCCAGTCTGTGCCCAACAGGGGGCTGGAGTCCGACAGCATATATTCAGCGGGCGGCGGGCTAGTTGCAAACCGCCTCTGGTCGGCCAGCAGCAAAGCAGCATCGAGCACCACGAAGTAGCGCTTGATGGTAGAAGCTGACACCAAACCACCCGATTGCAGGTTCTCCAAAATAGGGTCTGCAATTGATTTGTGAAGGCAGTACCTGATGGCATCTCTTAGCACCCCTTCCAAATGACTAGAGCCATGCAACCGTGTTGTGATCATTACTGCGTTGACGATCTTGGATGCAGCATGGATTCTGGTGCCATCCAGCTGGTTTCTTCCTTGGGTCCGCAATGCGTCAGAGGCGTGGCCCAGGAAACGCAGCGCCGCGAGCACGTCCTCTCGGTGTTGCTGCTGTCCACCCTCTGGGAGGGCGTTGTAGCAGGAGCTGATCGTCGCTGCAACCGTGTCCACGGCGGTCGATCGCAGCTCCAACTGCGGCGAACCCGGAACGTCGAATGCAGACGGCGTGGCAGGATGCAATGGTGCAACGGCGGCCGCCTCGCGCATCCCGAAGGTCTCCCTGAAAAGCGCAGCGCCCGTCCCCTTGCAGGCGCCTTCCCACATGTACACAGACCGAAACACGCCGCTGATGAGCAAGGCGCTCATCGGCCACTGCGGCACGTGCGCCCAAGCGCACCCGCTGCGGACGTCACGGACGTCGAACTGGAACCCCTCAGCGCGCAATTCTTGCACTGCATTGGCCACGCAATCCAATTCGAACAAGGACTGAACGCTGCTTGCACCAAGGAGGGTGAATTGCTTCCGTGCTGAAATGTCCCTGAAACCAAGAACGTCCGCTGCTGGGATGTACGGCAGGGCCTTTTGAAGGCCGCACCGATGGCGATGTTGGGCAACGGCTGTGTTGACACTGTCGCGATCTCTTCGGTTGCGACGCCAAAACCGCGCAAGAGAAACCGTGAGAACCCGCGAACACATCACACGAAAGTGGGCAATGCATTCGAAACATGGGTTCGGCAACGAACAAACCTCACAGACAATGACACCACCTACACTGCCGCTACCTGCATCGCCATCCGCGCGTCTACGGGCCTTGACGGCCAGGACGCTGCTCGACCACAACAGCCTGCCTTCTGCACCGAAGCTCCGCACTGCGCGCCGCGTTTCTGGGTCGCCAGCCCCGAAACCCACGTCGACGGGCGACGGTGGGGCCCGTAGGAGGAGCAGCCCAACCACGGCAGCGGGGCCCGCCAGACGCCCGCCAGCCGCGGAGGCGCCGCCTGATGGGTCGTTGCTTGGGGGGGGGGGTCGCGGGCACGCATATGCGCGGGAACGCGGCGGCTTGCGCTTGTCTCGGAACCTTACGCTGCAGTGCGCGCACCGATGCCACCCCCCCTCCCCCCCCTCGGCTTCATGACACACGGCCCCAGGGCCCTCGTCGCGCCAAGGAATGGGCGGGGGGGGAGCGGAAGGGGGGGGACAATGCATGGATGTGTTCGAACACAGCGGTCCTACGTCAGCGATCCAAGCCGGGTCCGCAGGAGACACGATGAACGTGTCACGGACCTGCCACGCGGGCGTCGCCCGCGACACCAAGAAAATAAGCACGACTCGGTCCATCCTCTGGAGAGGTGGGCTAGGGCGGGCGCGAGGAGGGAGGCTGCAAAGGCGGTGCGTGCGCGAGGCTGGTGAGGTGGGATTGGGGGAAGGGGGAGGCGGGGTGTGCGCGCGTGCATGCGCGCACGGACGCGTGGGCAGGAGGGTGGACGGGTGGTGGCGGCGCGCGGGGTGCGCAAGATGGAGGGGGCGATGGGTGGATGGGAGCGCGGGGCCGTTGCCATTTTGGCTCGAGGTGCCGCGGCTTCAGCGCATGCCCTCCATGGCTGCATCTACGGAGACGGGCGTGCCAACAGCCTGCATTCTAACATTTATGGGCCCCAGCAGGGGCCAACGACGTGTCCTGAGGTGTACCCATGACCGTCGGTCGGAAGAGGTACGTCGAAACATGAAGCACGACGGCGTGGCAAGTAGATTGGGTTGAAGCCACTCGGCCCTTGAAGTGGGAATGTGCTTAACCTGCTTTCAACGACCGATGGGTAAACAGGTGTCATCCGCGCTGCGTGTCACGGCCGCTGCCGAGAGTTGTTTCCAACGCAGGGGGGCACTGGGCGCGGACACAAGCGGTGGGCGCGCGGGCTGGGCGGGGCGAATGCTGCGCGAGGGCGGGAGGTTGGAGGGGCAATTGCGCGGGGGCTTGTGAATGGGCGGAGTGAAACGCAAGCGCGCACGTGAAAACAACTCGGGCATTAGCGCACGTGCGAGGGGGGGGCGGGGATGGATGGGAGCGGGAGTGAGTGGGGCGAGGGGCTGGCAGCTCCTGGCACAAGATCAGCCACAGGTTGAACGAGTACACGTGGTATTAGACCAACTGCTCCTGACCCAGCTGCGATGTCGACGAAATGGGGGGGATAGGCGCGCGGAGAGCGCAGGAGGGAAGTGGGCGTAGGACCGTAGCAATGTTGGCTCAACCTGATGCGGTTTCGGTGCGCACCCTAGGCGGCTACAACCACCGAGACAACTCACCGTGTCAACAACACTCGTTCAACTATTGGGGGGGGCAACGAGGCCAGACCACTGGCACTGCTGCCCATCCGTAAACCAGCGTCGACCGTGCTGCGTGCCGCGGTCGCTGCCGAGAGGTGATCCAATGCTCCAATAGCTCACGTTTGCCCGACGCGGTGGGCTGAGCGGGCGCGCGGGATGCGCACGGACGCGCATTGTGCGCGCGCGGACGGCACTGGCGCGCGGGCGAGTGGGGTGGGCGAGTGGAGGCGGGGGAGAAAGGCGAGGGGCTGGCAGCTCCTGGAGCAGGATCGGTCAAAGGTTGAAGGAGTAGACGCGGTGCAAGACCAGCAGCGCCTGGCGCAGCGGCGGCGGATGTGGGACGGAGGGCGGGGGGGGGGTGCGTGCGTGCGTGCGTGCGTGCGTGCGTGCGTGCGTGCGTGCGTGCGTGCGTGTGAGTGTCTGTGTGTGTGCGTGTGTGTGTGTGTATGTGTGTGGGGGTGTGAGTGTGTGTGGTTGTGTGTGTGTGCGCGTGCGTGCGTGCGTGCGTGCGTGCGTGTGTGTTTGTGTGCGTGTGTGTGTGTGTTTGTGTGTGTCTGTGCCTGTGTGTGTCTGTGCATGTCTTTGTGTGGGTTGTTGCGTGTGTGTCTGTGTGTCTGTGTGTCTGTGTTGTATGCGCGCGTGTGTGTGTGTGTGTACGTGCGTGTGTTCATGCGTTTGATTGATGGTCTCCGTTCGCGTTGCTGGAATTGCTGGGGCAGGGGCGGGTGGGGGGATGGAGTGGGCGGCGTGGCGATGTGTGGGGGGCGATGTGAAGGGCGATAGTGATTGGAAGGGTGGCGCGAGGATCTGGCGGTGCACGCGAGGGCGGGGAAATGGGACAAAACCACGAGTGAAACCCAGCACAAGAGATGGTGTGCAGGGCTGCTGCAACCCCCAAACCACCGCGGGGGATTGGTTTGTAGAGGGCCACTGTGTAAGACCACCGATACTGAACAAGCGATCGCGTCGAACGCTCCCCAAGCGCGCGTTCACATACCCACTGGTGATGGGAGGGGGGAAGGGTGGGGGGTTGGGGCGGCTGGCGGGGTGCTCGTGGCCCCGTGGCCCGCAGCTGGCCGCCTTGGAGCCTCGGGGGCAGCAACATTGTCCGTGGTGTCCCATTGGATGCTGCGCGAGTCGCCCGTGGTGTCGCGTGTACAGGGGTACAGGGGAACCCATCATCGAATCGAGTCGGATCGGCGATCGAACATGAATATGTTCTGCGAGGGTCGACTGCCACATCGGAGCGATCGAACCAGCTGAAATCTGCAGGCTAAATACAGCTTCGTTGAGACATCAGAGCGAACGTCGGCCCCGACGTCGCATCGAATCAGAATCTGAATCGTTGACCTACGATCGAGTCAAATCGGAGGGACTGGGATGGGCGTTCCTTTGGGGCCCTGGTAGGTGCAGGGCGGCGGCCTCTAGGGGTACCCCTGGCTTCGCGCGCGTGACGCGACGCACCCGAGGATCACGACAACTGCAACAACTCGCTCAGGAAAACACTTGCGAACCGTTCGCAAGTGCTTTCCTGAGCGAACGGGCGGTCTGCCACAATGCGGGCGGGCGAGCAGAGAGGATGATGCGCGAGTTCCGAAGGTCTTCAAGTCTGGCTCGCGCAACGGCCCATATGCCGAACTGTTACGTACACAGTGCACACTAGAGCTAAGTGCATGTGTGATCGAACATGCCGATGGGCTGAGACTGAACGGGGCGCGGCGGGCGCGGCGACACTGCATGGAACAGGTTGGTGAAGGAGAGCTTGGCGGCAGCGGCACTCAGACAGGCTCGATGTCCATGCCAGGGTCGAAGGGGGCACTCGTCAGCAAGCAGCGCGGGCTCTCGATGAGGTCGGGCAGTGGACTATCCGCGCTGCTGGAAGTTGGCAACAACACGTCGCCCAAGTCTGGCCGCGGCTGCGCACTGTCGCGCAGCGCGGCGCGCAGCACTGCTGATGACGACGAAGTACACTCCCAATCGAGAACGGGCTCGCCGTCGGGGACTATCTCGAACACCATGCTGTCAGGCTGGCTGTCGGGCTGGCTGTCGGGCTGGCTGTCGGGCTCGGGGTCGGCCGAGTCAGTCGCGGAAGCAGTGTTGGGCTCGGCGACGGAACCGTCGGGCTCGGCGTCGGGCGCGTCGTCGGAGATGCTGTCGGGCTCGGCGGCGGGCGCGCCGTCGGACTGGGCGGGGCCGTCGGACTTCGCATCGGGCTCGGCATCGGGCGCCTCCTCCGACTCGGGCGGGGCGTCCGTGAAAGAGGATGTGCCCTGAGGCCATGCCCGAATGCAAGCCACCCCATCCCCCACCCCAATTCGACTCTCTTCGCGCCATCTCGCCGCCGCCCTGGGGGACTGGTGGGCGGTGCGCCATTATCTGACCCAGGCCGCGGACAACGGCCCGCCCTCCCGACCCCTCCACCCGTTGGGGTACGCAGTCAGTTACACATCCCCCAACATCGGCCTCGACGCCACAGACGCTGTGCCACGTGCTCGCAAGCGAGAACGTGCTGGCTGCAGAGTCCTTGGTGCAGAGGGGTGTCAGGGACGTGGGCGGCGTGGGGTGGCGGGGGAACGCTGTGGACGTCGAGCGCCCACCTCTATCCCGCGCCCCCCCCCCGCCCCACCCCTGCCCCTCACCCTTCCACCCTTCTACACCTGCAGCCCCCCCCCCAAGCAGCAAACAGGCGAACAATCGCCTCGTCCGCGCCAGCGGCGGGTCGCCGCGGCGACCTACTGCGGTCCGCGCTCATGGGGCCCGTGGACCTCAAAGCTCGGAGCGGGCTCGGGCTCTCGGGCCGGGCTCGGGGCAAGATTGCGGGCGTCAGACTCCAAGCAGCCATCGCGCGACCATGCAGGGCACACGCTAAATGGCACAATGAGCTTGTCCTAGGGCGACGAGGTCTATACATATCAACTGCTCCTGGCAGGATGGGCCCAGGATGGGCCTGGCTAGTAGCAGTGGATATGTAAAGATCTCGTCGCCCTATGCCTGGCCTCTGCTGGCCGACACCGTAACCCCGATTAACCCCCCTGGCATGGTTTAGTGCTGTTACCGCACTTGCCTGGAACAAAGTCTCGGCCCGTGCGACGGGCCAGAATTGATGCGACCATGAGCTGCTGCCCTTAGCGTCTTATATTTTGCAAGGGCGGGGCGCGAAGGTGCAAGGCCCTGGGGGGCCAGCGGGGCTGGCCGTAAAAGTGCGCCGTTTTATCGATGTTGTCTTGGAGAACATCGGTGAAGCGGCGCACTGTTACGAGTGGCTTGGAATGCGCAGGCAGGCTGCTGAAATGAGGGACGCCCAACACGGACCGAACACCCCTTTGGAACCAGCCGCGGCTCAGCCGCGCCTTGGTGCACGAGAACGGCTAGAGGAACAACAACGGAATGCCCAAATGGATACCGAGCCCCTTCCGCACTCAAAACGCGCCCCATTTCAGCGTCTTGCGCCTTGACTGCGAAGAAAAACGCTGACCAGCAATTCTAATCCACATGTTCTGGCCGCGGCGAGGCTCGGGCGGTCTGCAGCGAGCTTCCGAGCAGCGACAGGATTGCAGGCTTACCGATCGGTCGGAAGACTAAGCTGGAAACATGACACATGAAGTAGGAAGGCGCTGAAAGTAAGTAGATTGGGGGTCCGCCCGCCCCCTAAAGAGGACGGAACATGTGAAGCCACCCGATCATTGAAGTAGGAAGGCGCTTAAAGTATATTGGAACCTGGGACCCCAAAAACTATGCATTCAACGACCGATGGGTATAACGGTGGCCAGGGGCCATGCTGGAACGGAGGCGCAGAGGGGGGAGGAAACTGAGCGGGGAGGGAGGGGATAGATGGGGAGTGAACGACTTGGGCAGCGCATAAGGCGGAGGTGGGGTGGGTGACAAGGGAGGGCGCTGAACCCAATGCAGCAACAATCCACGGAGGCCACCTGCGCCACCTTGTCGGCCCTTGCGAATCAACGCTGATCGACACTAAACGGTAACCGACACCACGCCGACGCTAATCGAAACTAAACCGTCGTTCCCCCGCCGACTCCCAAACGCTAGCGTGCGCACATGCGCTCTAGTACAGTCGAAATCCATAGTAAGGACGGGCTGTAAGGACGCAAGGGCCTCGGACGCCGAAATCCGTACTGTTTGGGTGGCGGATTGCGAACACCTTGAGGGGCTGGCCAGCGAAAAGCGCGAAGGACGGGCCGCAGAAGCAAACGCGCAAGGGTACCCCGAGGAGTCCTCGGATTCACGGCTCGCGGATGTCCTCGGCGAGGACATCCGTGAGCCGTGAATCTTTACTATGAGTTTTGACTGTAACGGCTCCCATGCATTGTTGCTGAAAAGGGCAGCGCTGTCAGCCTGCTCCTCCGCTCACGGCCTGGCGACGCAGCCGCGGAGGCGGGCGGCGACGCGGTCGGACTGGTGGGCGATCCTGTTCATCATCCTGGGTGATGGGCGACGCAAAAAAGCTGCTCGCGAGAACGATGCGATACTTGATGGGCAGATTTTCCACCACCACCACCACAATAGGTAGGAGAGGGGGGGAGGAGGAGGAACGAGAGGATGAGAAGGCGGACCTCGTCACCTCCCCGTCCTCCCCGTCCTACTTATGGTAGTGGTGGTGGAAAAGTGGCCCACCAATAACGACCTTGCGCTGCGGCTCACGCTGGCTGCCCGCGCGGCGCGCCACGTCGAAAACGAAAGCGCTCGCGCGCGACCTTGCGCGGGCAACTTGCTCGAGCCTTTGTGTTGCGTCGCTCCGCTGACCTCGCCCTCTCGCGCAGCTTCTTCTTCAGGTCTTTGATCTGATCCTTCTGTTCGAAAATGCGCTGGTAGTAGATGTCCGCGGCCTTCTGCGTCAAGCGCACGGCGCTGGAAAGGTGCTTGACCGTCTTTTTGAGGTCTTTGACCTGCTCTGGCAAGGGTTTCTCGACGGGCTTCATTGCAGCAGCTGGCATGAGGTCTGATGGGTACGTCTCCGCCGCCACTACCATAGGTAGGACGGGGGAGAACAGAGGATGGAGAGGTCGTCCTCCTCCTACTCCTCCCCCTACTCTTCCTCCTCCACCCCCCTCTCCTACATATGGTAGTGGCGGTTGGAGGTGCGCCTATCAAGGTTGAGTGGGCACAAGAAGCAACAAGCCCTTCAGGGCCTGAAGGGATAAACATGCCAGCCTCGAACGCCCCCCCCCCCACACACTGGAAATGCATGCCGGATCGGGACCTTCGGTCTGGGTCGGGGTGGTTTGATGGGCGGTGAATTTCGGGATGGGGCGGTGAATTTCGGAATGGGGTTGGTGAATTTCTGGACGGGGCGGTCGAGGCTGGCGGCTGGCGGGGCGCGCCGCGCCCGAGCCTCGCAGTCTCGCGAGCCGAAAAGACCTGCGGGCGAGGGAGGGTGGAGGGTGGAGGGTAGAGGAGCGCAGCCATCGGCCGCGGGAACGGCGGCGGAAGTACCCAGCGCTATCGCAGATCGATCCAGCTCGAAAAATGCATCGAAGGATGCGGCCTAGGGCCCTGGTCGCAGCTTTACCCCCGCCCCCGCACCATCGCTCATCGTTCCCTCTCCCCCCTCCCCCATCATGCCCCCATCCCCTCGACCCGTGGCGCGGGCGGAGCGGCGGCCGCGCCTCGGGTCGCCACCGAGGTCGCCGCGGCCGCACCAGGGGCCAGGGGGGGATGCCACCCCCGCGCAGCTCCGCGCTCGAGCCAGCAGCGAGCGCGGGGGCGCGGTTCCCCCCTCTCCCCCTTCTGTCGTCTCCTCTTCTCTCCTCTCCTCCCCTCTCCTCTCCTCCCCTCTCTCCTGTCTCAGCCTCTCTCCTCGCTCCTCGGTTCTTTCCCCTCCCTGCCTCTCCTCTCTCTCCTCTCTCCTCTCCTCTTTCCTCTCTCCTTCTCTCTTTATCGCTCTCTCTCTCTCTCTCTCTCTCTCTCTCTCTCTCTCTCTCTCTTATATATTATCTTCTCTTATCGTATCGTAGCTTCTCTTCTCTTCTCTTCTCTTCTCTTCTCTTCTCTTTTCCTCCCCCCTCTTCTCCCCCCTTTCCTCTCCTCCTCTCCCTTCCTCTCCTCTCCTCTCCTCCTCCTCCCTCCTCTCCTCCCCTGTCCCCGCTCCCCTCCCCCCTCCTCCCCTCCCCTGTCCTCTCCTGTCGTCTCCGCCCTGCTTAGCACTGCGAGCGTGGTGAGTTATGTATGATCATCCATAGAAAAAACTATGAATTACAAAAGCTGTATTTGAAATTTCTGATACTTTTTAAGGAGGCCGACGGACGCCCGACTTTTCTGTTGTGGACAATACATAACTCCGCGCAAGCGCGCGCGGGGAGTTGTATACTGTCCACGATAGAAGAATAGCCATGTAATTCCGAAAACTAAATTTGAATTTTCTGGGGCCCTTTAAAGAGGCCGAAGGACGCGCAGACTTTTCTGTCGTGGACAATACATAACTCTACGCAAACGCGCGTGGTGAGTTATATATTGTCCGCAATAGAAATAACAACCATGTAATTCCAAAAACTGAATTTGAATTTTCTGGGGCCCTTTAAGGAGGCCGAAGGACGCGCCGACTTTTCTGTTGTGGACAATACAGAACTCCCCACGCGCCTCCCCTCCCTTGTCCTCTCCTCTCGTCTCCTCCCCACCTTCTTTACCCCCCCTCCTCCTCCTCCTCCTCCTCCTCCTCTCCTCCTCTCTCCTCCTCCTCCTCCACGTCCTCCTCCTCCTCCTCCTCCTCCTCCTCCTCCTCCTCCTCCTCCTCCTCCTCCTCCTCCTCTCCTTTCCTTTCCTGCTATCCTGTCCTTTCCTCTCCTCTCTTCTCCTCTCCTCCGCTCTGGCCAGCGGGGCGGCGCGGGGCGAGCGCGGGGGCGCGGCCCCCCTTCCTCTCGGGCCTCCTCCCCCCTCATTTCCTCGTTCCTCCCCCTCTCCTCTCCTTTTCGGTGCAAGGGGCCGAGGGGACGGGCGGGGTGATCGAAAAAAAAGCGGAAGGCGTGGCGAAGGCAGCGGGGGGATGGGCGGGGGCGGCGGAGTGGGCGGAGGGAGGTTTGAGAGGGCATTTCCAAAAAATAGTGAGGAACGTGATCTTTAACAGGGAGCCCTGGAGCGCCGCTTGGGGCCATCTTTGACGTTATCGATCAAAGGAGGGAGTGTCCCGATCGAGGCCCCCTCTTCGGGGGCCACGATCTTCGTGAGGGACGTCATAAAAATGGCCCTCCCAGGGCCGAAGAAGGACCCTCCGACCCGCGACACCCCCCCAAAAAGTCCAATGAAGGGGGTGGGGGGAGGGGTAAATCCCTCCCCGGAGGGGAGGAGGGGTTTCTTGGATCGCCTCGCCCAGCCTCGCCCACAGGGCTGGGGGGATTCTCGCGGATCGACAATTGCGCGTCGTGAGGCAAGCTCACGACCCGCATGTTTTCCCCAGTTGGGGCTCCAGGGACCTGACCAGACCGGCATGGCCCGAGAGATGGAGGGACTTAGTCATTGTGCTCCACGTGTCTGCGAATGGCCCTCTCCCTTGCTCTTCGCTCCCCTCGCCCTTCGCATCGTCCTTTTTCAACTGGGTCCCCTCCCCCGAGGTCGAAAAGGAGAACGAGTGTCTTGTCGAGGCGGGTGATGACGAAAATGAGGAGGAGGAGGAGGAGGAGGAGGAGGAGGAGGAGGAGGAGGAGATGGTCAAGGGTCGCCCGCGCGTTCGTGCATGTCTTTGCCCCTGTCTGAGCCCCCACCCCGTGGATCAGGCGCGTGTTGTCCGCGGATTCCCCGCGAGGAGCGCATCCATGCGACCGCGCGTCCCCGGAATCACGCCCCGGAACCCGAGACCGCGAGGGCGTGGATCTGGATGCGTTTGGAGAGCGGGTGGCCGACAGCGGCCAGGGCATCGAACAACCACTCCAGGGGGCACCGACCCTCTCCTCACACCCGTCGGCGGCGATGGATGGCGACAGGGTGCCCCTCAGGCTGCCTGGCCCGGCTCAAGCGCCCGACCAGCTCTGACACTCGTCGCTCGAATGGTCGGGGGCGGAAAAGAGGGGGGTGATGACTAGGGGGGGGGTGGATATCATGGCGGGGGCCATGATATTTCCCCAGATCTCATGGCGCCTCTTCTTGTTTCATTACGTCCCTGGCCCCTCGCTGGGCCGCGCACATGCCGCCGGTCATGATTTGCACCCCCCCTCTTGGACACCCCCTTCTTGGCCGCTCCCGAAATGGGTGCGCTCGCCGCTCGCGAGCGGGAGCGGGCGGGCACCAAGAACGAGTTCTACTACGACCTGGCGGCCCGCATCCGCGCGCAGCTGCCCGGGGCGGAGGCGCGCCCGCGCGCCCCCGCGCGCGAGCGAGGCGCTGCGCGCGCGCGGGTCCCGAGGCCGAGGCCCTGCGCGGGGTGTCAGAGCCCCGAATCATCAGGGGTAACTCAGGTCAGGGCTAACTCGGGTTCGTCTTTCGGGAACCCAAACCCGAGTTACCCCGGACCCGAGTTACTCCGGATAACTCGGGCGTCCGTGCGCGGCGGCACGCCCCGGAGACCTCTCTGGATGTCGAGCGTCCTGTCGGCGAGCCGGGGGGGCGGGGGGGGAGTCGAGTCGGGCGGGTGCCTCGACAGGTGGAAAATGCAATAGTTGAAAAATGCTCTGGGGACGATATTTCGACTAGTTTAAAGCATTTTTAAACATTTGTTGAGCGGCCGCGGGCGAGGTGCACGTATGGAGCGAGACGGCGGGGAGCTCGGTGCCCGAGGACTTCGACGGCTTCCGCGCCCGGAACATCACCGTCCACCTGGACTCGGGGCTCAAGATCGGGGGTTCGTAGATCGCAGAGGGAGGGTTGTCGCAACGTGGGGCTGGGGAACGGGCCTGGCTGGATGCTCCCGTTTAATGCGCTTCCTTCGTCCAGGGGCCGTTTGGAGCGATTTTCCCTCCAACCCCACCATTGCCCCAACCCCACCTTCGTGCCCCCCCCGACAAGAGACGGGGGTCAGTGCAAACAGGGGCTAGCCAGGGCACCGGATCCTGCAGGATCTCGCGAGGAACGCCTCTGGCTGACCCGGGCTAGCGAGCCGCAAGGCGGCCGCACATATTGGCCGACCCGGACCTGCGAAGCCCTGCGTTGCAGTTTTTTCTTGTTCCGGCATTGCAGTGTTTCGGTTTCCTGTTGACCCGGGTTCGTAGATCCTCGGTGGACTCGGCGCGATGGAGGTGGGTACGGTAAGGCGGGGCACGGAGACCTTCAGGTTTCCCAGCTGATGGTCGACAGGACTCGCTTGTCGGTGTCGCCGCGCCGAGGGCGTTGCCTGTTCGAGACAGAAAGTTCAGTCGGAGGCCCGGAGGTTGACACCAGCACCAATGTTGGCGGTGTCGCTCCACCGAGGGAAGATGATCTCGATCTCGGTGATGGCGGTAATATTCGGGCTTCAGGTGGCCGAAATGTTGCCACCGACACTCGAATCTGGGATCATCTTCCCTTGGTGGAGGCAGCGCAGCCCCCCTGGGTTGGTGTTGGTTTGGTGCCCATTACCAAGCCTTCGAGTCAGGGGCAACGTCAGAGGGGATGGGCTCAATAGGGGACGCACCGAGCCCCAATCGCCCATTCATCGCCGATAGGGGCCCACGCGGAAGCGCAAGCGCGACTGAAGGCGCGTGAAGCAGCAACGGGTCCCGCCTCCGCACAGATGCGACGCGCCCCTTCGCCAATCCAGGCGGCGTTGGCTTCCTGCCTCCAGGGTGCCTTCCCCGAGCCGTGGATCCAGCGCCCGTGCGCCCGATCCGCAGTCCATGCGAGCGACGCAGGCAGGCGGGGGGTCCGCTGTGTGGACACTCGCGCGCAGCTTGCCCGCGCAGGGTCGTGCGTGGGCGCCCTCGGCTCCGGTGCACGGTGCCGCGCTGGGCGGCCCGCGCAAGGAGGAGGAGGAGGAGGAGGAGGAGGAGGAGGAGGAGGAGGAGGGGGAGGAA
>CAUYUJ010019654.1:0-22500 GCA_963575745.1 Prorocentrum cordatum
AATGATGCCGCCGACGGTGCTGCGAACAGTCGTGCTCGTGTCCTGCGGCCCGATCCCCAGTTTCAGAAGCTTACGTTGATGCAGAAGAGAATGGTCAGTCTTACGGGGAAATGGGCCGCCAGGGCGGGTGAGGCCATTGCATCTGTAGACTGTTTGCACCGCCAGCGCTCTGCACGTTCAGCCCCCTCCCTAATCATTGTCAAGCCAGAGCCGCCCACCTTAGAGCAAAGGATCCAGCAGGCTCAAGGTTCTCTGAAGGCCGCTGGGTCCAAGCATCATCGTGTGGCCTCGCTGTTCGTGGGCGAAACCCAGGTGTTTTGTTGCACTCACTGCGCTGCATGCACCACCCAGCGCGTGGTGTCTCTTGCGAGTGAGTGCCAGCCCCGTCATCTTTCGAAGGATCGTCGCCTTATCCTGGAACGATTGAGACGGGGCGAGTACTGTTTAGCCAAGAGCGTTCTGAGGTATGCAGGTTATCGCCTGCTCCCAGAGCCCTAATCCTTGTCAGTGGCTACCCAGCGGGGGGCGCGGTGCGAGTGGGGACTGCCCGGCGTTGCGCCGTTAGTGACCCTCGCACCGTTGCTCCCCGGCCCCGCGCACGGCGCGGAGTGTGTCCGATGGGCGCGGCTAATGGCGGTTGCAAGGTGCGCCCCTAGCCGCGTTCGAGGTCCTGCTGAGGCACCATAGACTCTGTGGCGCCCCAGGCTGTGCCCAGGAGGAGGAGGAGGAGGAGGATGAGGAGGGAGGAAGGAGAGGAGAGGAGGATGAGGGGGGGGGGGGAGGAGAGCAGCAGGAGAGGAGGGCGGGGGGGTGGGGGGGGGGCGGGGAGAAGAAGGAGAGGAAGCTGAGGGGGGGGAGATGGGAAGAAGCGAGGGGGGACGGAGGAGAAGGAGTAGGAGAAATACGAGAGGAGGAGGGGGGGGGCGGCAGGAGGAGGGATTGAGGAGGAAGAGAAGAGGAGGAGGACGAGGAGGAGGAGGAGAAAGAGGAGAAGGAGGATGAGGAGGAGCAGGGGGAGGAGGGGAGGAGAGGAGGCGGAGGAGGGGGGGGAGGAGAGGAGGGGAGGAGAAGGAGGAGGAGGAGGAGGAGGAGGAGGATGCGGAGGAGGGCGAGGAGGAGGAGGAGGAGGAGAGAGGAGGAGGAGGAGGAGGAGGGTCCTGAGGGTCCTGATGATTCGGGTTTGGTCTTCGCCCCCTGGCGCGCTGGCCGCGCCGCCCTGCGTATGCCGAGCAGCGGATGCTGGGCCCGATGGCCCATCAAAACAATCGGCAGGCTGCCCGCTACGACACCTGCCGCCAGGCAGGATCAATGGCAGGTAGCCCGAGCCGCCGCGCGAGCCACGGCTCGGCGGAAGAACCCGTTTTTCGAGCGGCGCCCAGCGGCGTCAAGCCGCCCCGAGCGGAAACAGCCCAAGGGCCCCCCCCTCAAAAAACAAGAAAAAAAACGAAGCGAATCCAGCGAATGCGACAAGACGCCCACCATAAGAACCCGCCACCGAGGGCCTCGCCACACGCCGAAGGTGGACACGACCTAGCCGAAGGCCTCGCGCAACTTGGAGGCAATGGGGGCCCCGAACCTCACCTCCGCGAGCTGCAGGAGAGCCTCGGTGGGAATGTCACCCTCCGACTGGTAGAACTTGCCTAGCACCTTGAAGCCCCTAGCGCCGGCGCCGCCCGTGCCCTTGGACTTGCCAGCCGAGAGCGGAAGACGCACTCCTCCAGGACGAAACTGGGTCGCGACGCGGACGAACGCCTCCGCCCGACCCTGCGCGATACGGGCCCCCTCACGGTCATCGTCGGCGCCGCGCTCGTCGGACGTCACCGCGGAGAGGCTGACGATGCTCTCCGCCACCTCCGACATCTCAATGATCTTCTTGCTGTTGCACTCCTCGACGTCGCAGCCTTGGCTTTTCTTCAAGACATCGCCGTCGCGCAGCCCCCCGAAACTGCTGCTGACCTCCACCGCGTGCGTGACCTCGAACCCCTCCTTGGCGGGCTTCTCCGTGAAACTCAGGTCGGGGAAGGGCGGTACGTCGGGCAGCTTTCAAGTCTGCCATCTTCTGTTTGTCCTCATCCTGTAAGCCTCCACCCTTCTGCAAGGTGTCGAGACCCCAGAACTCACTCTCAAAAATCGCCAAACCGTCGCAACGCTTTGCGCCGTGGTACTTGTCATAGAAGTCGCTCCGAATGCTGGGCGCGTCGGCCTCGTCGCCAGCGCCCTCGACCTCCGCGTCGGCGATGTCGCCTAAACCCATGGCAACACGCCTCCAGCCAGCGATCGCCTCGTCCATTACAATGAGGCAGAACTGGGTGACTTCAGCAGCCGTCAGCGCGCAAGTGTCCTGACCCATGGCCTCCTCGTTGGCATCGCCACGGGCTCCATCACCGCCTCCTCCGAGACCACCTAGAGTTCCGCGGCGTGCTGGTCCTGGAGCCTCTTGACCTCGGGCGGGGGAGGAGAGCTGCACTCCCAGCACATCGCCCTGATACCGAAATTCACAAATCTGAACATCCCGCACCTCCACTTCGAGACTCGGGCAATGGGCACGCCTCTCTTGGCCGCCTGGGAACGGTCCACCAGCGACGTCGACGGCGACCTGCGAGTGTGCTTGCCCTTGCTCTCGTTCTTGGACTTCTTGTCCTTCTTGGATGTATGTCCCTTCTTCTTGGCGCGGGAGCGCGAGCTCGCTCTTAAACTCGAAGACTCCCGAGCCCTTTTGCGTCTGCGCTTCTCCCGCGCCTTGTCCTTGTTCTTGTCCTTCTTCGCTGCGATGGCCTCCACCGCCTCCTCGAAACCGGACGGGTCCTTCTCCTTCGTCGGCGCCTGCGCGTGCCCCGGGGGAGGATCTCCGCGTTGAGTTCCCCCTCCTGCTGGCTGCGCATCTGCAACTCCGCGGTCGGCGGCGAGGCAGGCGGCTTCGCCCCCTCGCCAGTCCGCTGGCGGCAGCGCCGTGCCCCACCAGCCCTGCGGGGCCTCCTCGATCACCTGCGTGAACCCGTAATGGGAGATATTGCTCTTCTCCTTCTCCTTCGGGGGCCTCGTCGCAGAAGCTCCAGCCGTCGTCCACGATCCTCCTGGAGACGGATACCTTCTGGGAGGCGTGGATGGCGCCACTGCGCCCTGTGCCGCAGCCCTTGCCGCCATCGGCCTTAACGTCCAAGACAATCGCGTCGATGGCGAAGCCGAGGCCCTCGACGAAGCCCTTGGTGCGCTGCCCGAGTTCCACGCCGATGGTCTCATGCGTCGCACGGACCTCGAGCGTCATGCTGAAGAATCCATGGCGGCTCGGGCCCGCTGCGCCCCTTTCAAGATGCGCGGGCCCACCCCCTCTGGCCCTAGAGGGGGAAAAAGGGGCTAGGAGGAGGAGGAGGAGGAGGAGGAGGAGGAGGAGGAGGAGGAGGAGGAGGAGGAGGAGGAGGAGGAGAGGTGGCGGAGGAAAAAGAGTCGAGAAGGGGAGGAGGAGGGGGAGGAGAAATAGGAGTGGGAGGAGGAGGAGGGGGAGGAGGAGGAGAAGGAGGAGGAGGAGGAGGAGGAGGGGGAGGAAGACAGGAGGAGGAGGAGGAACAGATGGAGGAAGAGGAGGAGGAGGAGAAGGAGGGGAGGAGGAGGGAGGAGGAGGAGGAGAGGAGGAGGAGGAGGAGGAGGAGGAGGGGAGGAGGAGAGGGATGAGGGGGGAGGGGAAATATGAGGAGGGGGAAGAAGAGGAAGAGGAGGGGGAGGAAGAGGAGGAGGAGGAGAAGGAGGAGGAGGAGGAGGAGGAGGAAGAGGAGATGGATATGGAGGAGGGTTAGAAACAGGAGAGGAAAAGGAGGAGGAGGAGGAGGAAGAGGAGGAGGAGGAGGAGGAGGAAGAGGAGGAAGAGGAGGAGGAGGAGGAGGAGGAGGAGGACAATCTAGGTGCGCGCGCGTCATATCTGACGTCCTACCCTCCCTCCCATCCCTTCGCTGATTTTCCCATCCGCGGAATAGTGGGTGGGGGTGCGCGTGCGTGCGTGCGTGCGTGTGTGCGTGGTTGTGGTGGTGGTGGTGGTGGTGGTGGTGGTGGTGGTGGTGGTGGTGGTGGTGTGTGTGTGTGTGTGTGTGCGTGTGTGCGCGTGTGCTGTGGCATGGCACGGGAAATGACGCCACAGCTGCAGCGGGAACGCGAGTCGAAACGGGCGGAAGCGCGGACATGAGGCCAGCGCTGCAGCGGGAGCACGATTCGGAACGAGCGGAAGCACGGAAATGAGGCCAGCGCTGCAGCGGGAGCACGATTCGGAACGAGCGGGGCCCGAACATGATGCCGGCGCCTCGGCGAGAGCAGCATTTTGAACACAAATCAAGCGAAAACCCGTTTCCCGGGAATCCTGTGTAAAAAACAATACGCGGGGGGTGTCGGATATCTTCGGGACGCCATCCGGAGAAGTGGGAGAATATGTTCATATTGTGTAGCTGTGGAGGCGGAGGAGGAGGAAGAGGAGGAGGAGGACGGGGAGGATGAGGACAAGGAGAGGGAGGAGGAAACATATGATGAGACTCGAGGGGAGGGGGGGCGATGGAGGAGAGAGAGGGGGGGAGGAGAGGGAGGAGGATGGATGATGAGGAGGAGGAGGAAACGGATGGGGAGGAAGGGGGGGGGGGAAACAAGGACAAAGGCAAGGACAAGGCCGTCGGGGGCCTTGGTCTGAGCATGCGCCTAAACACTGGAACCCCCAATGAGACATGGTCTCTTCGCCGCGGGGCTGGCTGGGGCGACCCCTCCTCGAGCCAGTCCCGAGGGCAGCGCTGCCCTGTCAGCGGGGTCGCCCTGCCTTTCGGGGTGCTCGGCGCGCTGCAGGAGGCGCCCGCTGCTGCGCTGAGAACGGCGCGCGGTCGCCTCTGAAAGCCCCCCCGCCAACCCACCCACCATCTCGCACACGCGCGCCCTGAACCCCCACCACAGGAAAGAGAGACGGGCCATGAGTGGCTGGCTGCTCTCCCTCCAGCTCCTGGCCAATGATTGCCGGCGCGCGAACGCAATCCCGCAGCCGCTGGCTGGGATCACGAGATAGTGAGGCAACCAATTTCCCATCCGCCTTGCCAGCATCACTTGGGCAGGCTATGTAAATGTCGCGCCGCACTGGCAGGGTCTGCGGATGGGGCCCTGCCTTGATCCTGGGCGCTCTCGAAGGGCCTCCGGGAGCGCGCGGTCCCTGAGTTGCACAGCCACAGGCGTGCTCACTCAGGGCCCTCGAGCGCGGGAATATCCCACTCGATCACCTCGCGCACCTCGTCCTCCTTCTCGCTGACACCTCCGTCGCTTCGGATGGTCCAACCGAGAGGGGGTCCAAGTCTTCGGGCCGTTCACGCCGAAAGCGATCCACAGCGTAAGCGAGATGGACCTCGACGAATCCGTGCCCCTCCATCGGCACGGCGTCGCGCGGCCTCATTGTTGGCGCTCCACGGGAAGGGGTCGCCGTTCTCGATCAGGGGGGACTCGTCGTTCTTGTTCTCGCCCGCCCAGCCAGTGCGCGTGGCGGCCCTTATGGCCTGCTCGTCCAGCTCGGCGGTGACCTGCGCTATCTTCACGAGCGGGTCGCCCCGCGAGGAGCAGTCCTTGTCGCGCGCCTGCTCCCCCGTCGTCGCGTTGGTGGGGCACGCGTCCAGGAGGCCCTTGACCTTCAGCAGTTCGGTCGTGGCCAAGTCAAGGCGCGCGTCGTGTTACTGAAAGGTCAATGCGCGCGTCGTGGTGCTGCGGTCCGCTGCTCCTCGGCACTGCTGGGCCTCGGTGATTTGTGCAGCGCGTGAGAGGTGGCCTTGGCGCCGCTTGCAACGTGCGCGCGCGATGGCCGTTGCGCTGCGCCAGGCAGTGGCTGCGCACGGGGCCTACCGATGCAGTTGAACTGTCGCTTTGGCGGCCGTTGCCTTCGCGAAATTGCCCTCGGGCATTTTGTCCCGCGCCGCGGGCGCCTCAGTAGTGGAGGAGCAAGGGATGGGAGTCGTAGTGGGGCAACCAGTCGCAATCGCGCGAGACAGCGGTAGGCGCGCGCATGGCGCGCTGAGATATGCAGCGCCCCATCGCCCTTGCCCACGACGCGTCAGCACGCCGGTGCACGGGCGCAAGCGTCGCGCGCCGGGGGGGGCTCGGCCCCCCGTGCCCCCGTCGCATGTCCACGGTCGAGAACTCGGTGGTGCGCCCTGTTCTGTAGAAGTTGGCCACGCGTAGTTGCTATGCCACGAGGCCTCCATGCGCGGCATCAGCTTGACTAAGTCATCGAGTTGGGCGCAATGGACCCATGCTTCGTTGGCAGGCAATGTTCTCGCATCGGGACTGCGGCGGCGCCGAAGGAGGCCATGGTGGACGACGCGCTGGGCCGACGCGCTCGACAGCGTGGTTGCCATGTCTTCTAGCGGCCGCGACGGTTGAGCTGAGCCTCCGCCGTGCGCGCGAGGCCCAGCGTCGGGTCGCAGCCCCTACTCTTCGCCCCGCCGCAGTGGGCGATCGCGAGGCCGACCGCTGCCTTGACGAGATCGGCCATGGACCTCGCTATCTTCGCGCGCTGCTCGCCGCCGATCCAAGCCCTGCCGCGCGTCTACCTCGGGCAAGGGGGCGAGTTGATCGAGTGATGCGCGGTGCTCAGGCGGCCGCTGTCGCCAAACGCCCCCGCCCTCCTTGCAGGCGGGCTTCGCGGGCCCCTCGATCGCCGCCCCTGCGGCGCGCCAGCGGGGGGGGGGGCGAGGCCGCGCCTCTCGCCGAGCTCCTAGACCTCGCTGCTGCGCTCTCGCCCCGCGCGCGTGGCCGGTTGGGGCGCGTTGAACTTCAGTGGGGTCGGCCAGAACTCCGTCGCCGCGCGGTAGAGGTCGCTCGCCGCCACTGAGTCTAGGTCGGTCATGCCCCCCTGCAGGGGGTCGACAAATAGCCAAAACAGGCTCGATCATATTTCAATATCGTCCCCAGTCTATGTTTTGACTTTTGCTGGATATTCCCCCTGCAGAGGGACGATCCCGACTTAGCGCTAAGATCTGGAGGCTCCGCTTCTGCAGGACCTTGATGTTGTCGGCGATGTCCGGGGATGAGCGATTGCCTCCGCTTTCTGGGCCCCCTTTCCACCGCCTCCTCCAGTCGACGACTGGCGATTGCCGCCGTTGCCTCTGATCACCTTGCTCTTGCGATCGGCGTCCTGCGGCGCTCCGAGCTGTCCTGGCGGTGGCCGCTTTGACGGCGCGGCCCGCCGCGCCGCCGCGGGCCGCCGCGCCCTGCGCCGGTCGCGCCGTGTCTGGCCCTGCCGCGCGGCGTCGGGCGCGGCACTGGGAGCCCCCTAAGTTTTGAGCCTCGCGTTGATACGCAGGGTGCACGAGCTAAAAGGGAGCGCTGGTAATGTGGGCTCACATAGCACAATGTTGGTGCCGCGCCCCGAGGTGGCGCGCCCTGCTCGTCGCCGTGGACATGGTCGCACCAGCAGGAGCTCTATGGGGCCTGCTTCGGGGCCCCCTTCCTCGCCCCGCCTCCTCGACAACGCGCCGGACTTCCGCTCGCTTGTGACTGCGTGATGCTGCAGGGCCGGTAGAGATCCCCTTCCACGTCCCACGGTGCCTGCTCGGAGAAGAGACAAGTCCGGGGATCCGTCGGCCGACCGTTCCTCGCTGTCGCCAATTTCCGGGGGGCCCTGAGGGTCGGCCAGGCCTGGGCGGGTCCACGGGGTCGACTGTTGGCCAATCAAGAGGCCCTCGCCCAGTCGAAGCACGTCCTTGGGAACGTCTACCTGGGAAGCCCGAAAACCGATGCAACCGCTGCCCCGTGCCCTGTCGCCTCGCCCTCGGGGAGCTGACCGTGCGCGTAGGCGCGAGTGTCGGAATGCTGGCCGGGGTTTGCCGCGCCGCGCGCCGCGGCTCTCGCTCGCCCAACTCGCCCCCCCCCAACCCCCCCCCCCCCCCCCCACCCCACCCCCCCCCCCCCCCGCCACCACCACCACGAGCGCCATGATATACTTCCCCATCGCGCTGTCCAGCGCGTTGGCGCGGCCCGCGCCATCTCGAGCGCTGTCGCGCCACTGAGCGCTGCCCCCGTGACAAATGCCAGGAACGCGAATCGGCTGGCTCACTTACCGCGGTGCCCCGCTGGCCCAGAAGACGCCGCGCTGCCTCCGCGCAGCTGGGGCGGGCTGGGCGCGGCGGGCGATCTCGCCTGACGCCCCCTGGTCTGCCCGGGGGCGGGGGCCTGGCACTCTCGCGTCTTCGACGGCGTCCTCGCTCGGAGTTTCACTGCGTCGCAGCGCGCGCGTCGCGCCGTAGCTGCTTGCCCCCGCCGGATACAGGAGGAGGTAATCTCCCTGCCGCTGAAGCCCCGCAGCGCTGTCCCCGGCGCCTCATGCAGACGTGCTGTCGCACCGTTGACCTGTTGCTCGATTCGTTCCGGCGCTGCCCCCGTCGCGCGTGTGCTGGGCGCGAGTGATGTCATCCATGAACGTGCGAAGGAGGGGTTGCGCGTCTGCTCTGGAACTGGGTTGCGCGTGCCACCGAGCTGTTGGAAGCGGCCCTGGCGCTCCTGTTATCACCGCTGCGTGGCGCCAACGTAGTGTGCATAGTTGCGTTGCCTGGGGCACCGCGCGAATCCCGTCTGGCCACCGCGGCGCTCTCTGCCTCGGTCGCCCCATCCGCAGCTGCCAGCGCGCGCGCGGAGCGGCCCATCGCTGCCGCGGCGCGGCGCCGGTCTCTCCCGCCAGCCCGTCGGGCAACCGCCGCGCGGGAAAGGGCCCCGTTTCGCTGCCGAGAAGGCAGCGGTCCCGTCGCAGTTGGTGGATGGTCGGAGCCCCTTTGCGCCGCTCTCCACCGCGCGCGCTGCGCACATAATATAGGATTGTCCTTGCATTCTGTGGGCAAGGCCGCGTTGGGCCCGCGGTGCGCGGTTGATCCTGTCACCTCGACCGTGTGTGCCTTAGCGCCGTGCCATGCTGAATGCGTCGTGGACACGCAACGATCGTTTGCCTGGGATGCCTGGCTTGCCGCTCCGATTCTCTGTCGCGTGCGCCTGTGAGCGATGCCAATCTACGATCTAGGGGGCAACCTGGTCCTCGCGGCGCTGAGTTAGGCACTGGATGGGACAGTGCTGGTAGTCATACTTCTGGTCGGTTACTCCGGCTGCGCCCGCGCCCACTCATGGTCGCTGCTCCCGCGCGGCCACTCCGCGACGTCCACATTGCCCCCCATCTTGCCCGGGCTCTCTCCTTCGCGCCATCCAGTCTTCAGCGGCAACGCCCTTGCTGTCCTGAGACTGCCGGGGGCGGGGGGGGGGGAGTGGCGGGCCGCTCTCGCCGTTCTGCTGCCGCGATCCTTCGAGGTTCGAATCGTTCGCTGGTCGCGCTCGGGTCCTCGAGTTGGGCGGCGCAGGTCGACCAGGAGCGAGCGCGGGCCGCGTCACTCCAGCGGGCCAATCCATGCTGGCCAAGCCCGTCGCTTGCCCGGACGCTTGGAATGCCGCAGCATCGCTCGCGCGTGTGATTCTCCTGGGGCCCTCAATTCATCATCGACTGGCAACCGCTCTATCTTGGGCGCGGCATAGTCAGCGTGCCCCATCCAGTGCGCGCTCTCCGCCAGCGGCGCATGCGAACAAGGCCGCCCGGTAGCGGCTGGTCTTCCCAACTCTTCCAGCCAGTAGTCCGTTGACCAGCGGGTTCGGGATTCAAGTGGTGGCGCTGCTTGGAGCCTCGGCCGTTCCACTGGCATCGAATCTGAAGCCAGCGCTTCTCGGCGACATTGTGTTTCTCGTGCGCAAGCCTGTTGCGTTCGATTATCTCCGCGAGCCTCTGCACCCCGATGTTACCTCGCGCCTGCTTCAGCACGCCCGTGACCTGTCTCAAATCGCCTTGTAATTGTTCCACACGGTCCGGGTCGGTGTCGTGGTCAAACTCGCAACGGAGGTCGCGACGGTGTTCCAGGAGCTGGTGTCGGTACTGTTTCGATTTGTCGAGTAGATCATCACTTTCGTATCCCCCCGTCTTCCGTGGAAACGTTCTCCGCAGCGGTGTCCTTGACGCTCCTCCTAACAACTTCCCTGTCACGGCTGCCGCTGCTGCTTCGAATGCCCCTGCCCATACCTCGCGCCCCACCGCCTCCATCTCCTGATCCAGGGTCGTCATCAGTCTTCGCGCCGACAGCCTCGACGGAGGCACTCCATGAGGCCGTCTCTGGAGATCCCCTTTACGAGAGCGCGGGGTGGGGATTGGGCAACGGTCGGCGACCGTGACCTGGAGGACCAAGCCCAGCGGTGCGTGGTCCTTATAGCCCCTGGCTGTAGTGCGGATTCGTCTACCTGACAAAAACGGCGGCGACAACGCTGGACAAGTCCCAACGCCTCGGTCGGGATCGCCACATGGTCGACTTTGCCCGAATGGCCATAATAGGTGGGTCCTAAGTCGAGGTGGGTAGTCGTAATCGCCAGACCGAAGGCACTGCACATGCTTCCTAAGTTGGTCCCTTTGTGTGTTTCAAGATTTGCTTTGATTCCCCCCACCATGTGGCCCTTTCTGCGGGACACTGTGCCGTCGTGCTCACGCGGACAACCACAATCACTGCTGATGTTCTTTTCCACGGCTGGAGTCGTGCGACAGCCTAGGAAGTCGAACTCACTTGGGCCGGCATGGTATATGACCGAGATGGGCGCAGACGAAACGTGCGTAGACTTATTGTTTGTAAGCCAATCGCACTCCTGCCACTCTGCCCTGGAGGCTAGCCCGGGGCAAACAGATTTCCTCCAGTAAACCCTTTTTCGTCCAGACGTCGACTCAGCTGAATACTCGTCCCGAGTACTGGTCCCGCAGCTTCTGTTGGCCCACTTCTTTCCTCACCTACACGACCACTAAGGGCTGCCAAGTCCCAACCCTTCAGTTCACAGCTGATGTGCTCGAGACGTTCGCCGCTTCCTGCCTCCAGTAGGCTATCATTGCAAATCGTCAAAGCTACCACAGGACCGTTGCCGGCACAGCGGACGCCGAGGGGGTCCCCCAGCCACCCTTGCCCCTACCAGGCTTAGGGGCGCAGAGTCAGCAGAGTCACTGGTGTACGCTTGCGCATGGAGAACCGTCGGGCGGTCCTCCTGAAACCTCAAACAGCGGCTCAGGGGGGGAGAGAAGAGGGAGGGCGCGTAGGAAGGTCGAGGGAGGAGGGAGGAGGCTCGATCGAGGATTGAGGCTCGAGAGGAGGCAGGCCCAGCCCTCCCCTGGCCAGCGTCGCCGACGCGGCCCGCTGCAGCTGCTCCTCAGAGCCTGACGCCAGCTCCGCCGCGGACGGCGGCACGTACGCCCAGCGCCTGCAGCGCAGGCGACGTCGGGGACCCACTGACCCAAGTCAGTACAAACGATCCGCCTCCTCCTCCTCCTCCTCCTTCTCCTCCGTCCACCCCCGCCCCTCGTTCGGGATTCTACTGGCCCGGGTCATTGCAAACCCGGGTCAGTCAGGGGTGGCAGGATCCTGCAAGGTCTTGCAGGATCCTGCGTGCTAGCCTGGGTCAATGCACCCCTGGCTCTGCAGGGTTCTGCAAGATCCGGCGCTCTGGCTGACCCCCGTTTGCATTGACCCCCGTCTCAAGGCTCCCGACGACGGCTGCAGCGACCGCTGCCGTCCAACGACGTCGGCGCAGCCACTGGAGGGAGAAAAATCCGCAGAAGTGTGAGCTGTCGACGGTCCGCGCGGATTTCTGGGATCTGCCCCCCTCCCTGTTGCGCGGAGCGCGCCAGGGGCGGCGCTGGAGGCGCCGCCAGGGGGCCCCAGCGCAGGTCCAAGAAAGTCGCGCGGACCATCGACAAAGTATGGCTGCGGCCTTTTCTCTTCGAGCCTCGAAACACTCGAGACGGCCATGTTCCGCACCTCTCGGCCTTTCGGGGCCCCCAGGGCCCCAGGACAGACACGAAACGGCTCGGGACATGAAGCGGGTCGCGGAGAGGGCTAGACGCTCATTCTGGGGACCTCCCTGGAGCCACTCGCTCCACTCACGCGTCAATGTTGCGGCATGTTGCGTCGAACGTCGGTCGACCTGAGTCGAACTTGAGTCGTACCTGAGTCGAGCTTGAGTCGAGCTAGGGTCGAACTGGAGTCGAACTAGAGTCGAACCAGAGCCGAACTCGAGTCGAACTAGAGGGTAATTAACCCCCAGGAAGGTCCACAGAACGAGCGTTTAAGGAAAGGGTCAAAAAGTCGGGGGCCCGCGTCTCGGAACAATCGACACACCGGATGTCTGAGAGCTGCTGCCTGCTGCTGCCGCTGCTGGATGGCTGCCGCCACTCCGGCCAGAGCCAGAGGTCAGATCGCGGAGTCGGATCGTGTCGGCAACGGGTCGGATCGCCAGCGGATCGTCCCGCATCAAATCGCAATCCCTTCTCCGCGCACGGGTCTCGCTGGCCCCGGCCGATGAAGGTGAATCGAACCGAACCGCCTCTGACTAGCAATCAAAGGACCCCTAACCTTGGAAAGCCCAGCGTTCGCTAGGGACCGGTTGCCTCCCAAGACGACGAAGAGCTCCTGGGAAAACCCTTCCCGGAGGGTCTTCGAATGGTTCCGGGAGGGTTACGGCTGTTTCGACAGGAAACCAGTCCCTATGGCTGTCCCTAGAATTAACTTTTAATAGGGGAACAAAAAGCGACATAAACATAAAAACTCGGAGGTCCGCGAGGATTTCTCGGATCGGCGCTGGACCCCCCTCCCTGGCGCGCGGAGCGCGCCAGGGGCGGCGCCGGAGGCGCCGCCGGGGGGGCCCCAGCGCCGATCCGAGAAATCCGCGCGGACCTCCGAGTCTTTATGTTTATGCCACTTTTTGTTCGCCTGTTTAACCTTTCGGGAGGGGGCCTTCGCAGGATCGCCCGTCTCGAGGCTCCCGAGACTCTCTGACCGTTAACCTTCCGGGAGGGGGCCCAAGTTACGAGGGCCAAAAGCATTGGGGCGGGGCCTCTTCTGCAGATGCAGCGAGCCAGCCCGCCCAGATTTATATATGACCCCCCCAATGCGGAGACGGGGACCTCCGTGAGGCGACGTCCTCCTCGTGCTATGAAGATTAGGATCGACGAGCGTCGAATCGAGTCGAGACGAGACTCGAACCGAGTCGACGAGAATATGATGAAATCACACGATCATCTTCCTCGACGAGAGTCGAATCGAATCGAATCCGCGGCCCCAGACAGCGTAATTACCAAATCTCAGATCGAATCGGCTCGTAGGCGGCGCTGCCCGTGCTGCCCGTGGGGGAGGCGCCCGCCCGCGCGAAAGCGCCGGGGCCAGACCCTCCCGAGCCTCGAGGGGGCGTGGGCCCGCGGGGGCGCTGCAGACAGTTGGTGGCGAGCGAGGGGGAGAGCGAGAAGGAAGGCCTTCTCAGAGGGCGGCGGGACTTCTCTTCGGGTGACCCGCAAGGGGGTGCAACTGAAAAGGGGTGGCGCAATAGATTTGGGGCAATTGTATCGCGAACGTGTTGCGCCAGAGAATTGTGTTGCGTTGTGTTGCAAGTAATGTCTTGCACGCGAACATCCAGCAAAACATCTGCGCCCCGGAGTGTACTGCACGCCCCACACTGTACCGCATCTCCACACCTGTGTTGCTCCAAATCTATTGCACCACCCACGTGTCGCTGGACCCCCTCTTGGGTCGACCCGATGCTCAGAAACCCTCGCGCCTTCTGAGAGGTTTTCTTTCCGTCTCCGGGGAAAGCTGAGAACACCTCTCAGAAGGCCGGGGGACTTCCGAGCCTACTGCGAAGGCCTTCTCATCCTCACTTCCCCCCTCGCTCGCCGCCGAAATAATGTCGGTTCGCTCTCCCGCCCTTCCCGCACCCTCTGCCCACCAATCGTGTGCCGAGCAGCCCCCTCCACCTTCGGTGGCAACTCGTGGGAACCTCCCATACCATCTTGTCGGCTCTGGCGAATCGACGCTGGTCGACGCTAAATCGACGCTGATCGACGCTGGATAACGCGAATCGACGCTAACCGACGCATCCACTCCCAGACGCGAATCGACGCTAGTCGACGCCAAAGACAGAATTAACAGGGTATACCAGGCTGACATGATTTGCTACCGAATCCACCCTTCCTCTGCCGATCGGGATGAAGAACGAAGGGAAAACGAGAGATCCCATATCATAGCAAAAAGTGAGCGCCACCAAAAGCAAATAAGGAGTGTCATCGGACAAGCCACGCGCCAGAACAATACATCAAATATACATATATGTCATCCCTCCGCTAATTTTTGAAGTCCAGCGCAGGGGCCGGACCACACATGCAATCTACAGAACGAATATCGAATGGAACGAATATAGTCGCTCGAAACCCACATCTTGGGCCGAGTTGCACATTTTTTGGCGACGCCCGACCTTGTGTTTTTGTTGCAGCGTGGACCCTCGAAGATCCCCAGACCTCCAACATTCTGAACGAAATTCTGAAACTTCTCCGTTTTCGGCCTCTGGGGGCCCTCACGGGGCCCCAGGACTGTCAAAAAGGCTTCGGGATGAACAACCGGCACATGGGAAAGGATCGGGATTTCTTGAGAGAGCAGAACATCCGACCCCATAATAAGCACCCCGGCAAAAGAAACCGGTCAGCAAACGCACCCAAGGAAGGGATCGAACAGGGCAGGGCTGTTTCGTAAACACCCAGGGCCGTTCAGTAAACGCTAAAATGGTTGGGGTCGGGGTGGTTTTTCATCTCTTGATTCTGGGGACCGCGCGTTGACTAGAAGAAACAACCACATAAACAGAAGCTTTTGGCGCTCCGCGCGGACTTCTTGGACTCGCGCTGGAACCCCCTCCCTGGCGCGCGGAGCGTGCCAGGGGCGGCGCCGGAGGCGCCGCCGGGGGCCCAGGCGCGGATCCAAGAAATCCGTGCGGAACGCCAAAAGTTGAGGAATGAAAAAAAGGCCCTACCCTGGGTTACAAGTGCGTGGTCTGTAAACCTCCTGGGAGCCCCCAAAGCCTAGAGCCGCCAGGACGCGGCACATCACGCAGGGTTTACCCTGCCAGCCCACAGGAGTTTCAGCGCACAGCGCCTCGTAAACAAGGGCAGGGGCGTTTATTATGCCCTTGAAAAGATTTGTTTATACGGTGTTTTCTTCTTCGACTGACAGAAACAACGCGCCGGATCTATGGGGTGACGGTCAGGGCCCCTCCCCCGGGGCCTGTCTGTGATCCCGAGGCGTCCGGTTGGCGGTCCCATATGGGGCCCGGCCTGGCGAGGGCCCCCACGGGGCCACTGCTGCACGCCACGTGTGCCACCCTTCCTGGGGCATGTTTTCCCGCTGCACCAACAACAACATCATCATCATCATCATCATCATCATCATCATCATCATCATGAACATCATCAATTCCTCATCATCAATTCATCATCACCAATTCTCACGCCCGCGTGAGCATCATCATCAACAATTCACTCAGAGGCTCTGTTTTCCCACGCCACCCTTTACAACGCTCGCGCCAGCTCGCTCACGCTTCGCCCCGGCAGAGCCTGCATCGACTGCGTGCATAAGCCAGCCACGAGCGACCAGTAATTGACGCAGAGGCTTCATCCCTCACATACGAGAGAATACACGTCTTCAGTCAGCGCTCCTCGCACAAGATGTTTCTTTTACTGGCCAAAGACTTGCCATCGCAATCGTGGTGCAACCAGCGGAGATAGCCCTGACTCCAGACCCGCCCTGCTTTTGGTGCAATGTTGCAAATACGGCCGGAACTTCCGCCCTACTTTTCAAGCTCCGTTGGTGTCGAGTTCCGGCCTGCTTCGCCATCGCT
Source organism: Prorocentrum cordatum (assembly GCA_963575745.1). Classification (NCBI taxonomy): domain Eukaryota; class Dinophyceae; order Prorocentrales; family Prorocentraceae; genus Prorocentrum; species Prorocentrum cordatum. The sequence goes on from CAUYUJ010019654.1 coordinate 15,718, forward strand.
GTTTCCGCCATACGTTTGCGGAAATCGCCGTCCCACGCTTCTGAGGCGGCATTCTCCGCCATACTTGTTCGCATCGATTGGGGCGCATCTCCAGCACAGCTTCGAGTCCGAAAATCAACCAAAAAACGGCGGATCCGAAATCAGGGAGGAGAATGAGGACGAGACCGCCCCGATGTAACCTCCGGGCGACACCCCGCGCCCGCCGTGTCACAAGCGGTCGACATGTCCATATCCTCCCCCTCGCGGCATGGATTACGGGGCGCGATCCGCGGATACGCAGTCGCGAGGACGTTTTCCGCGGAGGGTACTCACAAAAGAACGCCCCGTACCTGGTGGGTCGCGGCCCAGGGACCTGGCCCGCGAGGCTGGGAATACGGATAACATGTGTTTTCGTCCGCGAGTTACCGCCAGTAGAGTATGAACATGTGTTTGAAACATTTTCGCTTTTGGAGCAAAGCGTCTGCACAGTAAGAAAGAACAGCGCAGGCTCAAAGCTCCATGGTGGAGGACTGGAGGAGGACAAGGCGATGGGGGCGACATGCTTCTATTGCGTATTCGGGGGAGCTTGTCTGTCCCCCCCTGGTCCACGACCTCTCGACCACTTCCCCAGGACCCGTTTTTCACCCCGAGCTGCTTACTCGCCTTTCCTGAGGCCCGGGAAGGGCCTCGAAGAGACGAAGACCATGGAACACCTCCGTCTCGCTGCCTTCGAGACGCTGGATGTCTGAGGCTATCGCTAACGAAAAGAACAGGTCTCGTAACCTCCGAAAGACCCCCCGCTGGGGAAACCAAAAGATACCGCCGCTACTCCCCGGACCTCTCCTGGGGTGCGTTCTGATTGGAATTTCGCGGCGAATCCGGCCGTGGCGACCAGGGCCTCCCGGGAGGCTCGAACAGGCGAAATCGAGGCCAGTGTCAGAGGCGGCATCCGTACCTTTGGAGGCCTCCTAGATGGGGTCGGAGTAGATGGGGTCGGAGGATCACGCCGCATAGCCAATACATCGGCGATGTATTGGCGACGCCAGCGAAGACAAAATCGGGCTCCACAACGAGCCGCATCGCCGATGCATCGACGATTATCCTAACTGGGAGGCCTAAAACCTTGTCCTCCTCTGACCCGCGCCCGTCTGAGGGGGAACGAAAGGGGGGAATAGCAAAGGGTAGGGTAGAGAATCAGCTCACGTAGCTGATTTTCCCAGCGCCTCCAGGCGCTGGGAGGCGCCCGTGCATCGAGGAGTGGGCCCAGCGGCGGGGCCGAAACCAGCTGCATGCAGCAGATGTCGTGACCCCCCCTTTCCCTATCCCCCCCTTTCGGTCGGCCCGAGGGGGGTTCTTGCCTGGCCTTCACTCTGCAGCCAGGCCCGGGACAGAAGAGCATCCTCCAAGAACATGACAAAAAAGGCCCAGGGGCACACAGATGAACACACACACACGCACATCCCAGGAATCCCCCCCCAAACACTTTCCATGCTTCCTGGAGCTTCCTCTTTCCCCCGCGCTTCGCATACGTTCCTGTATGTTCCCATCACCTCTTTCGTTCGGTCCGATCCTCTGAACTCTGCCGCGCGGGCTTCTTGGATCCGCGCTGGACCCCCCTCCCTGGCGCGCGGAGCGCGCCAGGGGCGGCGCTGGAGGCGCCGCCGGAGGGGCCCAACGCGGATCCGAGACATCCGCGCGGAGCGCCAAACATTTACGTTTATGGCCCTCGCCCTGAGGCCCCGCCGCTTTCTCCTCCCCTCCCTCCGCCTAATTCAGGCTTCGCGCGGCCCGCTTAGCTTCGACCGGAAGAGGTGCGCTCTCGAACCGCGGATAAAAAAACACATTTATGTTCATGGCGTTTTTACCTAACAGCGAAGACTGATAGGTTTCTAGTGGGGTCAAAAGAGAACATCATGACTCCTCAGGGGGGTCGGGGCGGGACCCGGGGCGGGACCCGGCGCGGCTGCCGTCGAAGCCCAAATCGCTTGGGACATCCTCGCAAAATCGCTCTTGGCGCTGCTAGAACTCCATTCCCGGCGTACATTTTGGATGCCCGGAGCCAACTGTAGGCCACTTCGTGCTCTTCGAGTTCCCAGAACTCCATTCCCGGGTTGGATGCCCGGAGCCAACTGTAGGCCACTTCGTGGTCTTCGAGTTCCCAGAACCACTCCCCGGGCCACATTTTGGATGCCCGGAGCCAACTGTAGCCACTTCGTGCTCTTCGAGTTCCCAGAACTCCATTCCGGGCCACATTTTGAATGCCCGGAGCCAACTGTAGGCCACTTCGTGCTCTTCAAGTTCCCAGAACTCCATTCCTGGGCATGATTTTGAATGCCCGGAGCCAACTGTAGGCCACTTCGTGTTCTTCGAGTTCCCAGAACTCCATTCCTGGGCCACATTTTGAATGCTGAGGCAGGCTGATGCTGAGGCCGAGGCAGAGGCAGGCTGAGCTGAGGCAGGCTGAGGCTGAGGCTGAGGCTGAGGCTGAGGCTGAGGCTGAGGCTGAGGCTGAGGCTGAGCTGAGCAGGCTGAGGCTGAGGCTGAGGCAGGCTGAGGCTGATGCAGCTGAGGCTGAGGCAGGCTGAGGCTGAGGCTGAGGCTGAAGCTGAGGCTGAGGCAGGCTGAGGCTGAGGCTGTGACTGCGACTGCCGTTGCCACTGCGACTGTCATCGCGAATGCGACTACGACTGCGAGAACAGCAGAATTCTACAACTGGATTCTCATCTGAATCTGAAGGGGAATGCTTCCAGATATGCTCCTACACATCGCTGTTAGGTTGCTTTGCCGGGATATGTTGTTTTTTGTTGTCGAACCTTGTCCTCCTCTGTAAAACAAGGCTAGGATCGGGATAAATCGCTCCAGAGCGTTCCGGAGCGCTCTCAGAGCGTTCCGGAACGCTCTGGAGCGGCCGCGGCGCCCAATACATCCTCCAAACCCGCCGATTCTCAGAGATTTCGAATTATCCCGATCCGATGTTGTCCCGATCTTCGCGTCGTCCTCCTCCGACCCGCGCCCGTCGGGGCCTCGCGGCCGCCGGGCTCCGCAGCTGCGCCGCGGCGAGCGCCGCGGCGAGCAGCGCCGCGCCGCGCCGCAGCCACCGCCGCCCGCGGCGCGCCGCGCCGCTGCCGGGCGCCGCGGGGGCCGCGCGCGGGGGGCCCGCATCGGGCCTGGCCCGCGGAGGTGCGAGGTCCGAGCAGAGGAGCACCCAGGGTGATGTTTAGGGGAGCAAGAAAATGACATAGGACATAGGCATAAAACTCGGAGGTCCGCGCGGACTTCTCGGATCGGCGCTGGACCCCCCTTCTGGCGCGCGGAGCGCGCCGGGGGCGGCGCCGGAGGCGCCGCCGGGGGGGGGCCCAGCGCCGATCCGAGAACTCCGCGCGGACCTCCGAGTTTTTATGTCTATGTCACTTTTTGTTCCCCTAATGTTGCCCCTCTGGTACCTACGGACCACATCCCAGAAATGATTTCGAGCGCCCAGATGAGTGTCGAAGCAACGTCGAACGGGTATCGCCTCCCAGGGCCCGACATGCGAAAACCCTCAAGATTTGGTACACGAATGTCTGTCTTGTGATCAAGGCTGAATTCGGTTGGAACATCAGAAGCCCAGAGTCGAATCGATACGCGGGGTCTAACAAGCCTCGGGCTGATCTATCCCAAGACCCCTCAGACTGACAAGCCAAGAGGCGGTGGCAAGCCTGGGGATGCGCTCCCAGGAACTGAGGGGGTCCTCAAGATTGGCATGTAGATGAGGCGATGCCAATCATAGGGATAGGGATATGAGAGAGAGCATGATCCACCGCCGCTTTACTGTGGAAAATTGCCAACCTTTTCTTCCAGAACCCGGGGTCCCCCCCCCCCTCCGAAAATCCCCCCCCCCCCCTGCTGGACCCCCCCCCCTCCGGCAAAACCCCCCCCCCCCTAACCCCCCCCCCCCCCCCTCCCCCCTCCCCCTCGAAACCGGGGAGTCACTACCGGTTCAAACCCCTCCACCCCCCCCCTCCGGATCGAAAACCGGGGGGGTCACTACCGGTTCGAACCCCCCCCCCTCGAAAACCGGAGGGGGGTCACTACCGGTTCGACCCCCCCCCCCCCCCCTCACCGCCAGCAAACGACTCCCGGTCCCTACCACCGTCCGCATCACATCCCCCACTGTTGTTCCCAGCACCACTGTCCTCACCACCACTGTCCCCACTGGTTCCACCACCGTCCCTACTGTCCCCACCAGTGCCCCCACCACTGTCGCACTGTCCCCACTGTCCCCACCACTGTTCCCACCACGGTTCCACTCTCCCCACTGTCTCCACGGCCCAACCACTGCCCGACTATCCCCACTGTCCCCACTGTCCCACTGACTCCTCCGCTGTCCCACTGAGCTGTCCCACTGTTCCCACCACTGTCCCCACTGTCCCCACCACTGTCCCCACTGTACCTCTGTCCCATTGTCCCACCGCCGTCCTCGCCACCGCCTTCACCACTGTCCCCACTGTTTCCACCTCATTCCCACTGTCCCCACACCACTGTCCCCACCACCACCGTCCCCACCACTGTCCACTGTCCCCCCTGTTCCCACCATTGTCCCCACCACTGTCCCCACCACTACCGTCCCCACCACTGTCCCACTGTCCCACTGTCCCCACCACTGTCCCGCTGTCCCCTCACCACTGTCCCCACCACTCGGTTTTCGAGGGGGGGGGGGTTCGAACCGGTAGTCACCCCCCCGGTTTTCGAGGGGGGGGGGGGTTCGAACCGGTAGTGACCCCCCCCCCTTTTCATGATGAACTGGGGAGGGGGGGGGGGGGGTTCGAACCGGTAGTGACCCCCCCCGGTTTTCCGGAGGGGGGGGGGAAGGGGTTCGAACCGGTGGTGACCCCCCCCGGTTTTCCGCCAGCAGCGGTAGAACACGCTCTTTCGGATATGATCAAACTGGTATCGACCTGCGATCGAAACTGCCCAGATCGGCGGACATCGGCGGCCAAGACGTCGAATCGGTGGAGATCGGCAGGCTGATCGGGCCTCCAGGGCCTCCACTGCGAAACCGAACTCCACGTCGGAGTCCGCAGTTGGAACGCGTGGGTGCCTGTGCGAGGCAGGCCGAAAGTCTGGCCGCCGGCGCCAGGGCATTGGGGAACGGGACGCCTCCAAGGTCGCCGGCCACGCTGGGGGCCTTTCCGCATGGGGGTTGGGGCTGACTTCGTCCCCAGACCCTCGACGTCGCGCTTGTTTCATGACGTGACCCCCGGGAGGAGCATGGACCCCTTCCAGGGGACCCGTTTTTTCATCCCGAGTCGTTTTGTTGGCAGTCCCGAGGCTCGGCGAGAGCCCCCGGAGGCCGAGAGTGGCGAAAAACCGAACCTCCCGTCGTGATTGCTTCAACACGCTATTAGGAGACCTGGGTCTGAGGCGCTGCGGCCGCTGGCCGCGGCTGGCGAGCTGGGCCTTCGGCAGGCCTGTCGGCGCTTGGCGCGGCCCAAGCCTGGTGTCGGCGGTGGACAAACCTCCCCTTAATTTAGTGAAAACGGCCTAGGACAGAAACCGACGGACCTGGACCCGTAGAGAGGACGGCAGCGACGCCCTCTCGCGAACCGCAGGCGGCCAATTCGCGAATCGACATGCCAGGGTAGGAGGTCTATCAACCTCCGATGGTGGTGGCATCGGGTACGGGCGGCGAGGGGCTGCCCACCACGGAGCCGCCCCCAGACTGGCCGCCACCACCTCGCGGAGCTGCCCGCAGGGGGCTGGCCGTCCCCCTGTCGGTGGCGCCTTCTGTGCCGACGGCACGGAGCTCTGGTCGCGCAGGCCGCCCGCGTGCGGTCGCGCGGGCTGTGGTCCCTGGCGCCGGGCTGCGGCGATGCAGTCACGGTTGGCAGTGCGCACAAGGGGGTGGAGGGACGGGGGGGGGAGGGGGGGAATAGAAGAAGAAACAAAGGCATAAGCATAAACTTTGGGCGCTCCGCGCGGATTTCTTGGATCCGCGTGGACCCCCCTCCCTGGCGATCGGGGCGCGCCAGCGGCGGCGCCGGAGGCGCCGCGGGGGGGGGGGGGGGGGGGCCAGGCGCGGATCTAAGGCGCGGAGCGCCAAAAGTTTATGCTTAAGAAGCCCAGGATAAGGAGTCTCGCGCGAGCAAAGAGCGCAGAATCTTAAAAGCTTTTGAGATCGCATTGAGGTGATGCCAGACGCAGGGACAGGATTTGTTCCAGGGAAGCCCAGGATAAGGAGTCTCGAACTTATCCCTATCCCTGAAAATGGGCGAGCAAAGAGCGAGGACAGAATCTTAGGGATGCGCCCTCGGAAGCTGAGGGAACCCTTTGAGATCGGCATCGAGGTGAGGTGATGCCAGACGCAGGGACAGGGATTTGTTCCAGGGATTTTTCCCCAGACATGCGGCGTCCTGATTTTTTCAGGACGGCGTCCGTCCAAGTCCCGACCTTTGCCCTGGAACCAGCTTTTCATTCTGCGTCGTTTTTTGACGGCCCTTGGGCCCGCCGAGGGCCACCCGGGGCCGAAAATAGTGAAAAACCTCAGCCCTGAACTTTTGACGACGCGATCATGTCTGGGCTTCGAAGTGGCAACAAGAAGCGTAGGAGGGTGCTGTCGACAGTGCAGGCGCCACCCGGTCGTAGAGGTCTTCGCGAGGAGGCGCCCCCGGGAGATCGCAGAGGAGGAAGCGTCACATACGAAAAGGGCGGGTATCGGATGCGGTCGCCGACCATCCCTCCTTCCCCGGGCACTCGTCGCTGCCGCGAGAGGAAGTTTTGGGGCCCCCGATCATTGAGTTTGGCGTAGACGGACTAGGTGCGGGA